>VZTO01025244.1:65166-112986 GCA_013400615.1 Syrrhaptes paradoxus
CCTCCCAGTACCTGAAGGGGGCTACAGGAGAGATGGGGAGGCACTCTGTATCAGGGAGTGCAGTGAGAGAACAAGGGGTAACGGGTATAAGCTGAAAGAGGGTAGATTTAGACTAGACATTAGGAAGAAATATTTTCCTGTGCAGGGGTGAGGCAGTGGCCCAGGCTGCCCAGAGAAGCTGTGGGTGCCCCATCCCTGGAGGGGTTCAAGGCCAGGCTGGATGAGGCTTTGGGCAACCTGGGCTAGTGGAGAGTGTCCCTGCCCATGGCACGGGGTGGAACCGGATGGGCTTTAAGGTCCTTTCCAACCCAAACCTTTCTTTGATTCTATGATTCTGTGATCTCTGGTATGTGATGATGTAGCATTACAACACAGATACATAAGTGGAATTAGCAGCTGTAAACAAGCGTGAGCCGAGAGGTTACAATTACACAGATGAAGCCTCAACATCCATTTGTTCGCCAGCAGGTACCATACTCCAGTGTGTAGCACAGCACCACCCAGTATTTAAGCCTTGATAAAAAGCACAGAAATGCATAAACAACTTGCCATCTAAGCTAGCGTTCAACTATGACAGAATTAAAGCACATCATTAAGATTTTCTTAGCACAAGATAAGAACTTTTCTGGTCTGCGTCCTCCGGGTACTCCTTCCCTGCTGCTAAAAAGCATGAGACACATTAAAAGGCACTGTACATGACCAGCAGTTGCCAGGTTTTTTTGTGTGGTAGTTAACATCTCTCCAAGTTTATCACATACGATGGTCATCATTAAAACATTGTGATTTACTGTCAGACAGAAAATAGCGAGTACTTTCTCACACTTGGAGCACACCTGCTGGAGTGAGGGCCCTATGGGGCACAGACTGTCTCTCTGGGTGTGTATAGACGATACAATACAGCAATTAAGAGGGATGCTTGCGCCAGCTTTGAGCAGGGGACTTCTCAGGTGGGTAAATTAGTCCAGAAAAAATGACATTCAAATACAATTATATCCAAACTAGATCTGCTCTCCTACTTTGTGTTGCACGATGCAGCAGGCATCATTCAATATATGCTTGTACAGTGGTTAGCACAAAGAAGCCAAGCAAGCCAGTTGCAATGACCATGCACATGATAACAGGACCTCAGAGGTAAGGATACTGCATTTTTCTTGTGTGGTACATACTCAGAGAAATGCCTCAAAAAAAACACTTGGGCCCAGATCATTCACTTGAAGTGGTATCTAAAGTAAAAAATGTATATTTTTTTCCCAGCACAATTCAACCCTATTCTGCTAAATAGGACATAGACCTGGGCAGACTCATCTTGCACACATCTGTGTTTGTTCCTGAGCTTGTGAGGAACAAAGGAGGCTGGTGAGAAGGATCCCACCTCTATGGGTCCTGCCCGGCAGCAGTATTTGACTGTACTCATATGCTGTACCCCTAAAGGTGTGACAATATCTGCTTCTCATTAAACATGCCACCGTACATATAATTTTTAAAACCACTACAGCCCCCTCAATGAAATAGATTACCCCTCTCCCCCCTTCCCCCCCCCCTCTTCTTTTCTAAGGATTTCTGCATCACAGCACAGAAGACAAGACTTATTCTCTGAGAAACTTTGGAGACACTGTTTCCTTAGTCCGTAACACATATCTTACCAGGAATACGGAGGGCAATTCAAAGATGCTGTCTTGAACTGATGGTACAAAACTAGACATCTAATATCCTCGTGCACAGGCACAAATGGCTGCAAATTTGGGCATTCCGCTTTCTGCCTTGCATATATTGCTTCATGCAATATATATTGCAACACTGAAAAAATCCCTTTGAAAATAAAGTCAACAACAAACATAAGAACTGTTGACCCTGCTCCAGCTCAGTGTTTTGGTGCATTCCTACTGCCTTCAACAGAACCAGGGTCCCGCTGTGTTATTACTCAAGAACACTCACTATGTTCAGTGATTTGTCTTATTCACCCTCCCTCTAAAAAACCTACATGTAAATTAGAAGCGATATGAAGGATTTTAACCTGTACTTTATGCTGCTCTTGCCTGTGTTCCCACCGTTTCATTCACTGAATCGGTTTAGTCTCAGTACTTTGGTCAAACTGCCAAGGAAAGTCTTGCTGCTGCAGGAAACAGAGCTGGTGATTCATGAGGCAGCCCTCTTTCCTCCGAGAAGATCTGAGTGACAGGGCTGCAGAAGTTTGCTATTTTCCAGATGAAATCCAAGTTTAAAGAAGATTCATTCCCAAGGCCCTCGCAGCATGCCTCTGAGTGCTAATCCCGGTGTCCTGGCCAAACTCCAGCCTGGGTGATTAGACTGTGCCTGTTGGAATACTCTCTGTAGTTTCAGTTGAATAAGTCCCTCTTCCAGCTCCTAAAAACTGCTGTGTTATGTTGTTGATGCACTTCACTGGGAGCAGGACATCAACCTGGGCTAGTGGGAGGTGTCCCTGCCCATAGCAGGGGGGTGGAACAAGATGAGCTGTAAGGTCCATTCCAACCCAAACCATTCTACGATTTTATGATTCTGTGAAAATATCCTCCATATTTCCAGACACTTGGAGAAGCACAGGATGACCAGAGAAATTGAAGAATTTTTCATAATGCTGTTCTAAGTGCGATATGTAGCACATTTTCCATGGGCCTCCACGTTTATTCATGCTGAGATTACACACTTGGGTGCAATACTGCATAGACCTATTTAAGAAGTCTGCAGTCACCAGCCACTACCTGATCCTCGTTTCTGCCCACTGGCTGCACTGGGGCACGCTGCCCTGTTATATGGCAAAGCAGCTCAAGGAATACATCTGCCCAAAAAGAGGTTATTTCCTCTTCTGTTGACTGTTAGTTGGGCAAGGACTCGGCCAACAACTGTGCTGACACAACATATGGGCAATTATGGGGCTAATTAGATAGAAAATGCTTAAATCATCCTTGTTACAGGAGAAACACCATGTAACTTGGTCCTAAGCATACTAGGGTAAAAAAGAGGGAAGGCTAGTCCTCCAGAGAGGACATCTGTGAGAAGCAGTAGTCTTGCAGAAAGGATGGGTTTTGATCACATATTTGAGCAAAATAATGCAACATTCACCATTTGAATGCTTCTCACTGTAGCCTTCTGCATGCAGGTTGTAAGGATAAAATCCATGGACTCAGTCAATGACTTTTGCACAGAGTGAAACAGGTCGAGTTAGAGTCTCTCCTTGCCCCGATGCAGAGCAGGGACAATGTCAAGCTCTTTATTCTCCTCATGAGGGTATGGAGTCTGGTGGCATATATTACTATAGAGACAATATCTAACCTAGCAAAATTCATAATTAAATTGATGTGCAGTCAGCACTTTTTGCCATTACAGGTCTGGACTGAATTCTGACCACAGAGATGAAAAAACACACGTGAGCATCCTGCTGGTCTGTATTGAGTCAGTGGCTTGCAGATCAACACATTTTCATTTGTCATGACTACCTAAAAGACGGATGTCTTTTTTTCACATCAGTTGTCCACAAATACAAGGTCTAATTCAAACACATTCTGTTATACTGGACTTCATGACAAACATCATAAACTGTCATCGACCTCAGTAACTACACTCAGAATTTTATAGCAGCAGAAGTTACCTGCTTTGCAAGAGTGCATGTTCTTGGAACACTTATGTGTGAATTTATTACATCTTCCATGCAGTAATACCCTGACTTGCAGGACTGTGTTAGATTTTTATATGTCAAAGCATATTGGCCCTTTTTTGAATGAGATTTAAATGTTAAATAGTCTCTAGAATTCATTCTGTGCTCATTCCTTTTCAGTTCAAGATGGATTATCCAAATTGATCATACCACAAACACACTCATTAAAAGAGTTCAACATTTATGATGCATCGTGTCAAGCAAGGCCATGATTTAATGTAAGTTGATACATCATAAATTAAGAAGCCAATGAAACAAACTCCTGAAGGCCAAGGAAAGCATATATTAAAGAAACAGTCTGTAGTGATCTACGCACAAAATCCATTACTGTCCAATGGTATATGTGGATGTAAGTACAACTGTAAACTAGAAGTATGTGTCGGACTTCAAATGGGAGAAATGACAAGGCTGAAAGCAGCTATGAGTAAAAGAGTGGGGAAGGAAAAACAGATATGTAATGATGGTATGACTGGAAATTGCTGGATTATGCAACACCGGGCTTTTCAAACTGCACAACACTGGAATCTTGCAGGAAGTCTGCTTCACTTAAAATTATCCCATCAAACAAAAGGTGAGAAAGTAACATTTTAAAATATACTAGAAATGGGGGGACGGATATGAAAGAAAGCGAGGAAGAAGTTAAATAGTAATGGCAGCACAGCCTTTCGATATTATATAGGATACAACAATGGAATACACTGTTATAGAAAGTGAGGGGTAGTTCCCCAATCTGAGTGTAGAAAAGGCAGAATTCTGGGTTGCAAATGTGTATGCTTGCGTTTTCTAAAAAACAAAAAGTAGTGCTATCACAATTTCCTATAAAATAAGGCATTATTTTCTGTTTTCCTTTTTCTAAGAGTGTTAAGAAGTTCTAACTAGAAGTAAATATTTTGAAATTTGAAGTCTGCACAGTTTTAATCCAAAAGCCTTATAAGAATTGGCTAAGGAATCATAGGAACTACTAATACAGACTGGGGAGCAAGATAACCCTCTGAGTTTTTGAAAAATGTAAACCTAGAAGAAAAAAGCAAAATACTGAAAAAAGGTCTGGAGATCATATTAGACAATAGTTGGTCGTAATAGAGATATTCCCTGTTCAGCTGCATGACTCTGATGGTAGATGCAAACCCTCAATGTAAAATACAGAGGAAGGGAAAGGTGGAAAAAGGTAGGCTTAAACACAAGTAGACAAGGGACATTACTTCTTTTTTCAGCAGGCTATTACCAGTATATTCTGCTAAATCCACTTCAAAAGTAAGCTGATCAATTTGAAAAGGTTCAGAAAAGAGTCATAAAAATGACTTAAGGCCTGGAAAACAAGTTCGGGCTATTCCACACAGATTTGAAACAAGAAGGATGGTTAACTACTAAAATATCCATAACCCCTGCGATGCAAGCGGGCCTTTGAATCTTCCATCAACTCAAATTGCAAGCAGTTCCCTAAATTAGTATCAGGTTAATTGCTGGCACAGAAGCTACTTCTGCACTGCACTGGATGGGGACAGATCACCCTTCCCAGCCAGCTGGCACACCCACCCAGGGACATACAGAGCTCAAGTCAAAACACGCAGGGATGAAATTCAACCACACCATCACTTTTATTTCCACAAGTACCCAATGACATCCGCTTTCTCCCCAGAATCAGGTCGTTACACAGGAATCTAGCCCTTGTTCTGGCTTGCTTAGGGGCTGGGGTTTTTTCGGTGGGGTGAGGGAAGGGAGTGAAGGGAGTTGTGCGTGCAGTGTTTGTGCTGATTATTTCACTCCCTTCTGCCCGTGTGTGGGGGTTAAACATCTACATATACATGATCTCTATAGAGTGAAGTGGTTTTGCATTCACACACACCATATTAAAATGCGTATGAAAGTGTAGATTACATGCCTTACGTAACAATCTGTTTTAGCCATAAGATGCGATCTCTCAGAAGAAAATCTGCTGCAAAATTAGAGTGAAACGTATGCTGCTACTGCAGTGCATTTTTGTATAAACATATGTTTTCACTCACTGGGATCAAAGAGATCGTCTTCAAATGTCAAACTCTAAAAAATAAATCTCAATAAATTTAGGGCTTTTCTTAAATACATGCATTTTTCTTAACATACTAGCTAAACGTATTTATGTGGGTAGCTGTT
This sequence comes from Syrrhaptes paradoxus, assembly GCA_013400615.1. Classification (NCBI taxonomy): domain Eukaryota; kingdom Metazoa; phylum Chordata; class Aves; order Pterocliformes; family Pteroclidae; genus Syrrhaptes; species Syrrhaptes paradoxus. Next base: position 70,973 of record VZTO01025244.1, read on the forward strand.
CAGCAAATTCAGGGTATTTGAAATTCACTATCAATGTTCTGAAAATTGCAGGTGAGAGATTATCCACATCTCAAGGAATGTGATATTCACATATGAACTTTTTGTTTCCTTTTTTAATCTTTTCCTATCACAACAACCGGTGGAGAAAACAGAATTTGAAAAAAAACTCAAAGTGTTAATTATGTAAGAACTGCTTAAAAATTTCCAAATTTCCTCCCTTAGTTTTTATTTCCATGCAGGGAAGGAGCCAAAATTCTTCTTTTATTAAATCTGCTGTTTGTGAAGTTGCAGAAAATGAAACTTTTGCCCAGTTCTGAGTAAATATTGGCTACCTCGGAGCCCTGTTGAGTCAGGTTACAGTGTGGAATACCCATTTCTCAGGAAACCCCCATTCCTCTCTCAAAAGGTGCCACTCACTGAAAATCCCTTCACAGTCTGCTACAAAAGCTTTTCTGCTATTCTTCTTCACAATAATATATATTTTACCCTTCTGAGATGAAAAGACGAGGGGGCTCAAGCTAAGAAAAGTTGACCAGGAGGCTGGTGACAGCAGTCACTTGAGATCCTTTCAGAGATGCTCTCAAGCATAAATATTTAATCTCCTTCGTTCCCCCTAGTGTGAATAATTTTTTTCCCCTTCAAGTATCAAAACAAAGTTATTGAAATGCATATAACCCTGATATTTGATCCATGGCCTCGAAGGGTCAAATACACACTGACCAAGCTCTTAAAGCCTGCAGAACTTTCAGGTGGTCACTTTGCACACACCAGCTCATCAATCAAGCAATAATCAGCAGGACAAATGGGGGAAGATGCTGGTACAGATGACTTAAAAGGCCTGGGCAGCTGGTCCACTTCAAGAGTCCCCTTTATATAGTTTCAGCCTTTAGCCCTTCATGTTTGAAGGGAATTAAGTACACTTGTTAGTTTCAATAGTTTATCCCCACATCTGTTTGCATTAGCAAACAAAACTGATCTTGCTTCAGCATCCCTCTTCGAACATTAGGATCACTCCTTCTGAATTAAGAAGTGCCCTGAAAGCACTTTCGCAATTTCAGTTTTTGTTTAAGGCATGCCACACGCCCAATTCCCACTCCCCATCTTGTCTTTCTAATAACTGGTTTGATAGAAGGTGAAGACAGAAAAAGACACATTTATCCCAAATAACTTTCCCATCACAGAAGCAGATTATAACAAAGCTCATTGAGTTCATTCCCCAAAATAAAAAAACACTGGTGTACACGTATCTTGAAGTGGGCTAGTATTTATTTTCTGGGGCTGTCAGTTGGTTGTGTTGATGACAAGCTAGTAGCAATTCTGAAATGTTGATCACATCTGTTTATCAAGTAATATGCAGTGATTATTCTTAGCTTTGCAATAGAGGAGAATGGATTTGTTGGCAGCACAAAGTATGAAATCATTCTGTCTCTCACTAAGGAACAAGCAAAACTGACAACCTCCTCCACTCCCAGTATGCCATAATCAGAAATTAGAGCTGCATGAAACTGTGTGCTACAGCCGTAAACTCTGGCAAAAGAAAAAACTTTCAAAAACTGTCTGTCATTTACTTAATAGGCTTCCTATCTACTGTGAGCATGGTGAAATTTAGGGACTGGGCTTTGGAGCAGACAGACAGCATGATATTTCTGAGACTTTCTGGAGTCAGTGAGATGAATGTGTCCTTACAAGACTGCCAAAAAGGTCTTCACACACATGGGTCTTGTCCTATATTAGGAAATTAAAGAGCAGCAAGGAAGATTCCCAGGAGCCAGAGACAGATACAAAACCTTTCTTAGCACAGCCACTTGCAAGATTTTGGCCCAGGCTTACCAGCATCGACTTAAAGCCCTCTGAAACATGGCTTGGGAACTGCTGTGTGCCAGGGACCCTTCTCGACGGGCAGACTACATGGAGACAAACTCCTCTGCAAGCAAAGCAAGCTTACTAGCACGGACACAGGTCGGTCCATACACCGCTCCCATCAATCGCTTTGGACATGCAATAAAAACTATTTTTTTTTCACTATTTTTTTTCACTTTTTTTTTCACTATTTGAGAGTTATTTTTTTGTTGACTTTGTTTTGGGGGCCTACAGGAGAGATGGGGAGGCACTCTTTATCAGGGAGTGCAGTGAGAGGGCAAGGGGTAACGGGTATAAGCTAAAAGAGGGGAGATTTAGACTAGATATTAGGAAGAAATTTTTCACTATGAGGGTGGTGAGACACTGGAACAGGTTGCCCAGAGAAGCTGTGGATGCCCCATCCCTGGAAGGGTTCAAGGCCAGGCTGGATGAGGCTTTGAGCAACCTGGGCTAGTGGGAGGTGTCCCTGCCCATGGCAGGGGGTTTGGAACTTGATGATATTTAAGGTCTTTTCCAACCCAAACCATTCTGTGATTCTATGATTCTATGATTAAAGTTCTGAGAGAGAGACAGGTAGGGAAACCTTAGGCTCCCAAACCTTTTATTGTCTATAAATCGGCTACAAGCATGTTCAATAGCATATCACCTAGAGTAAGTTACTTATTTAAAGGCTACAGTGACCTTTTTGCTGCTTACGAACCCCAAACTTAATACTTTTGCTTAATTGGAGTATTTCTGTTGTTTGGTCAGGATCTGAGTGCAAGAAAGAACAAGCTGTAACAGCAATAATACAATCATGGTAATATAAATGTTGAAATAAGTTTGTAAGAGAGTGATTTCTGTAGGCCACACAGTTTAGCAGGATTAATGAAAATGTATAGCACAAAAAGTACAAAAGGTGTGAAGAGAGTTATTAACATATTTGCCAGTGCAAACATTTATTTCATCATCAAACTCTCATGCTCTAATAACCCCTACGAAAGAAAAGCAAGACGACAACCTAAAGCGTTCACAGAACACTTAATTCTGTTCACAGAATTTAGTAGTAAAGAGTGTTAACCTACATCTGTGTTTCCACTGAAGTTACCTGAAATCTGGCACCAACTAGTAAAAGTAACGATCTTTTGACCATGTCCTAACTTACCCTGTGGAATAGGATGGCAAAGACTTTGCTGAACCAGTCCGTACCCATTACCAAGTGATGTCTCACAAGTTGAATAATCTACCAGAAAAATACTCTGTCGTAACTGCTAGATGTAACAGGTGACCTTACAGGCACAGGAGGAGGTGGCAGGCTTATGAAATTAGTGTCATTGTCAAGCTGTTTGTAACCTCAGCCTTCTGCCAGCTTTGCAAAAGAGCAAGTAATCAAATAGAAAGGAGACAAAGGTGGGGGGTAGGAAAAAGGGTAAATAGCCCTCCTTTCCTGTCAGTTCCACTACGGGTCCTCAGCAGCTCCTCTTGCTGCCAGCTGACTGAAGAATGAGGGATCCAACATCTGTGCGATGCGAGGCAAAGCTGTACCTGTGCCACTGCTGTGCAAGGCACAGAGCACACCAATGGCCCAGCTGCTCCACTCCAGGTGAGCCAGGAAAAAGAGATGATCTGAAGTGCGATAAGCCAGGTAGTGCATGCCAGGGAACTGGATTGTCTTGCTGAGCGTTAGCCATGCCGCGTGATATGCCAGTAGGCTATCTGGTCTCTGTTGCTGGGACAAACCTTTCAGGAAACAGTGATTGCCCACCAGGCTGATTTTTTTTTCTTTTTTTAACTAGAGATTTCATCACTATGCTGAAAGCTGAAAAGCACCTAAATACTTTGCCTTTGTTCAAATCGTGCAACACAAATTACACAACCTCTTGTGATAACAAAGCAAATTGTGGGAGGGCAGATTCACACATGATATTTCCATTACCTGATGCTATTTGTGAATGAACAAAACACAGTGGGTCCCTGAACAAAGTTAAAAAAAACCAAAAAACTGTAAAAAGCAGTTTTTCTGCTGTTTAAAGAAGCATCACGTGTTTTAACTTCAGACTCTACAAATCATCACTGCTTCAGGTTTTGTATGCATGCAAATCAGTTCAGCTAAAGGAATGAAACATGCTCCATATCTGTAAACATCAATAGAAATAGTGTTGCATCAGTTTAAGGCAGGGGAAGCACCAAATGAAGTCTAAGAGCTGGTTTAGTCCTTATTTTCCGTGGCACAAGCCATGCATTTACAGTCCTTCCTCCACTCTGAGCTATTAACTCACACATTAATATAATTTAATAATATTTATCTCACACTCAGCTTCAGACTCCTGACCTATCTATTTTTTAAGCTGTCTCTGAAACATTTAGTCTTGCGATTTTCAGTGACGCAAGGGGAAATTTGTGGGCTATCTACAAGATCCAGGCACCAAACATATTGCTGATGTTTGTTTAGTTTCTTTTTAAATGAATTCCAGAAATGTGCATGTATTTTCCCTCGTACATTTTACTACTCCCATCTCCATTGTCTTTATGGACAGGGAAGCTTGCTCCGGTGTCAAAAACACCACTGGGGCTTCATTTCCTATCGGGCTTTGCTCGCTCTCCCCACCACCTCCCAGCCCCCAGTAAAATACACTTCAGTGGCTGGGATTTCCCCTTCACCCCCGTTAAAACAAAGCCAGCAGAGTCCCCCCCCACCAAACCATGCGCCTGTTGTGAAGAGGCAGCAGCCAGCGGCTCTGGTTTTGTCGGGATGAAAGGAGGGCACCGCAGCTGCACGGCAGCGCATGCAGGTGGGTGAAGTGGGTTTCACACGCCACTCAGCTGCCAGTGGGGTGGCCATGCACGATTGCGTCTGTGCTACGTCCCAAAAAGCCTTCAAAGATATGCCAGCCATCGCCTCTTACAAACCCCACGTACCCCTTTTGACTGCCAAAAAGAACACATTTAGTCATTTGTCATAATTATAAGAGCGCCGGTGACAAGGACTGTGAGACGGCCTCTGAGTGCTGCCGGGCCACCCGTAATGCTGCCAGCGGGGGACAGCTGCTGGCAGCAAACTGCGGCCGCAGGCCCGGCTACGCTCCCACCTGCTGAAAGGTCAGGCCTGACCTCCGCAAGCCGTTCGTCCCCCAGTTCGTCCCCCACGATTGATCGGCTCACAGCAAAACTAATAATTACACAGCTCTTCATTTCCATTTGGCCTCGTAAGCTGGAATTTATCGTGGTGGGAAGGGTGCAGGCTGTGCAGGAGTCAGTTGGTGAGGCAGAAACCTACTAAAGCCCCACAGGTGCGACTCAAACCTTCTTGGCCCCCGCCCCGGCCCTCCTTTACTTCTTACTCTGCAAGTATTTCCCAAATTTCAGTATTTCCCTTTTGTACTTCTAAGCCTAATCTGCAAAACTCGACCAATTTTATCCTCTTTGTCCTCTTCAGCCACCCGTGTTAGTGCTACAGTGTGCCTCTGCAACCCACAGATCTCCCATTTTATGAGAAATATTCACTTAAACATCTTTTCAATAAGAACATAAATATACTTTTTTTTTTCTCCTGTCAGTTACCTAGGCTCCGCAAATTTTTGCAAACACATGGAAAAGACCTTCTGCCCCCACAAACGGACGCAGAGCCCCTCAGAAATGTGCGCGCAGGCTCCTGCAGGGATTGCCACGCTTGCCAGGAAACCTCAGCAGGAAAACATGTGCCTCATGTACACACCACGTAAATATGGGGAGGGACAATTCAAGGTGCTTGAAGGTAAATCTTTCTGCTGAGTGGGGGTGTGTGTGTGCAGAGTATCTGCGTAACATGGAGTTACCCCTAGACGCCCATGGAAGCAGTGACAGAATGAGAGGAAAATAGTTTGAATTTCTATGTTTTGCCCCACCTGCAGCCAGCAAACAAACACACATCCACAGAGGCTTTGTTTGCACAGGAAGCGTAGTGAAGGTGCACTTGGGGGAGGTGACACAGAGGGGAAAAAAATGTATACACACACACACACACACACACAGAGTCACTTCCAAACATGGACTTCAGGAGACACCCACCACACGCTGAAATGCTTTGGGACCTGCTTACTTTAAGCTGATGTCCCTCAGTCTCTTAAGCCAATGCAAGGACTGGCTGCCACAGTTCCCTGCTCCTCTGCACTCTACAAACCAAGATGCAGGAAAAATGTATATATCCAAACTAAAGACAAAAGAGTTCTAGCAAACCCTTTCTGTGTTTTCTGGGATACAGCTTACACATACATTAGCATGCCTTATGAGGTGTTAAAAGTGCTCTGGACAGCTGCACAGTCCTGACAGCCTAACACTTCTTAGGAATCGCCTCTGATCAACAAGCTGGAAATACCACACTTGAATCTCTGCTTTCTTGAATTATTCACATTTGAATCTTTCTTATTTACCAAGTAAGCAGACGGCTGTGATGTTTGCTTTCTTACTGGGGAAAGCTCTTCCAACTCTGTTTACGAATCTTCAGTTAGTGAAATTTGGCCCATAATAATCTAGCACTGAGTATCATCTTCTGCAAACAGTAAAATTAGCCTACTGGTGAAACAAGGTCTTGGTATGCAGAAGTAAACATTTTGGACTTAGAAACTGCATTGTCAAAAACTTTGTAGCTAAATCCTTATGGCTTTCCTTGCTTGTTTGTGTAGCCTATTTCTTTGTCCATACTGCTGTTGCATTCACAAGTAGCATCCATAAAGCAGCTGAAGTCAGAACTCCAAGATTTTGCCAAATGCTAGAAATATGTTACCAGAAACATGTAAAGACCAAATAACGAGCTCAGTCTTTGTTCACTATAACAAAAATGTCATTAGGATCTGCTCACACTGTCAAAGGAGCCAGCTTTACCTTCCCAAGTTTTTTTCTATTTTACTGATTGCACTCCTTTCTTGTAGCTCATCCACAATGAATAAAACTTTCTTTTAATTTAGAAAGAGGTGCTCGTGCTCTATTTTTACTGCAAGGAAAACAACCGATTTCCCCTTCCCCCAGCAAAAAAACAGTGCAGGAACCCAGTCCCTGGCAGCTGCTGCTGACTTTAAGCATCATATATAAGGTATTAAACCACCCACTTGATGTTCTAATAACATTAACAGTCTCGCATGAACCAGGACATTCAGAGTTAAAGCTGAAATTCTCTCCTTAAGTCACCACATTGTGTCTAGGTACAGTATTGCAGCACTTAATCAGGGGGCCTCAGAGCAGTGGGGGGTTCATGCCATATGTGCTATAATACCTAAGCACAGCGGGGTGAGTTAAGGACAGAGTTTTAGACAACTCTGAATTTCTTAGGTTCTGCCAGTCCTATGCTTAATGTTTTTGAAAAAAAATGCATTATGTGTGTCTGGAGAGTTACTTTCCTCTTAAAAAAAATAAAAGACATATTGTGGGAGTGGGGAACAAGCGAGGATGATTTCTCAAGAAAAGATGAAAGCAGGCATCTGATGCCAACCATCTAGAGTGCAATCATGGACACATTGATATTCTACAAACATTTATACAACTTTCAAACACATTAACTTAATCCAGATGACTTAATAAAGCTATATTTGAAATACTGTTTCAACATGGACTTTATAGTTTTTAAGCCATTTACTCAAATTGTATTGTGTTTGATTTTCTTAGCATCTTCCAGGTCCCAGCCTAGAGTTTGGTGAGCACTGCAAAATACACTTTCCAATGAGATGCTTACTTTTTTATAATCAATACTATTTGTGCTAGATTTGTGCTTCTTCTTGGGAACCCTGTTAGCAAATATGTATTTGCTACTTATTAAAGAAGTTTCAGATTCAGAATTGATCCTCATAGAAACCCCATAAAACAACATGCAAGAAGTTGAGGAGACTAAATTTGCCAGTGTAACACTGCATTTTCCTAGGGCAGCTCTACGTATCTCCTAGGGGTATTGTGGGAAGACAAAAAAATAGACCCTTTATTTCTTTCTAATGTAACAAAATATTAAATATATTTAAACATACAGAACCTACATATCCTCAAATCTAAAAAAGAACAGTAACAGAAGTTGGACACTTCTACAAGGTACATCACATCTGTAGTTAGGGTGAAATTTTTTTTTCACTAAATATTTTTCAGTTGCATTTAGGCATCTATTCCTGCAGCAAAGTGGTAAAGTAAATTTTCACAATACGTACTACTTACTTTCTCCTCAAAAGAAATTCACTGGCCCTCGATTCAAAATACCTTTCCATAAGTAGAGGGTAGCTCCTTTGCCAGTGTTGTGGTTTCACGCACTTGGCTAGTAGCAAAACCCCACACAGCCACTCGCTCACCCTCCCTGCTCCTGGGGATGCGGGAGAGCATTACGGGGTAAAAGAAAAAGGGACTCGTGGGTTGAGATAGGAACAATTTAACAGCTAAACTACAATAATGCCAATAATAATAATGATAATAATATATACAAATATACAAATGAGGGATACATGGTGACACAGCTCGCCACCCAGTGACCTGCCCAGCCTGTTCCGAGCTAATGATCCTGGAGTAGAGAGAGTCCCGGAATCACACTCCCAGAAAAGAGATAAGAGCCTGAGCATCTGAGAGAGTGAGAACTGACCGAGAGACCGAGACATGGCCCAGAGAGACAGGGAGATGATCCAGAGAGAGAACTTCCAGACAGACTTTCATCACTATACTGGGCATGCTGTGCATGATATGGAATATACTATCGGCCAATTGGGTCTCAATCCTAAACCTAAGGTCGAATCTTAGGCTAGTAGCTGGGGCTGTGCTCCCTCCCAGCTTCTCCTGCACCTTCAGACACAGGCACAGTCAAAGTCTTTGACTTTCCTAGCAACAACTATAAAAATAAGGATGTTATCAGCCTTTTTGTTAGCACAAATCCAAAACACAGCCTCTTACTAGCTACTGGAAAGTTAGTCCATCCCTGCCAAAACCAGGACAGCTAGAATTATTTTTTTATGGCTGCATCATCTGCAAGTGAAATCAATCAAACAGAAAATGAGCACGGTCCAAGGAGTGTTGCCCTCGTAAGGTCAGATCCAACGTATTGTACCTTGGCAAACAACCACCAACTCACTTGATGATTTTTAATGTGGGAAACCAGCAAGGTCTAGAGAGAATGTTTGAGACAAATTTGTGAAACTCACCTTCAGGAACAACCCCCAGTGAAAATACAAGTTCACCTCTTCAGAGAAAAGCTCATTAAAAACTAGCAGATCTCAGTGGTTTTATTGCAAACCAATCAACCTGAAACTGTAAAGGAGTCTGACCTCACTCACATTCATGGGTCTTCCATTTTTGACATTACCTGCTAGCGATAAGAATTGATTTCAAAGATTCTAAAATTATCTCTGTGTGTCAAAGGATGGTTATAGCGTGTCTCGGCAATGTTGCAGTTTTACACATTTTGCTGTTCTGTGTGTGTTCTCTGATTGGAAAAGTGTAACCCTTAAATCCAGGAATCGGTGACTGAGTTAACTTTTCTCCTGGAGGAGTGCTTGGAAATTGACTTCCTCATAAGTGAGGTTGTTTCCCTGGGATGCAGGTGGAAATCGGAGTGTTGTTCTCATAAAGTTAACAAGGTCACATTGCTGGACTCAGGCCTCACGTATTTTAAGTTATCTATTGCCAATGAAGGTAGGTAACATTCTCTGCCAATACAGATCAGCCCTCTGAAACCAGAGCATCGTGATCTTTTGCAGTTTTAACCCACCAAAAATGAATGGTTTTAAAATGTCCCATATAATCCGAAACAGAAGAGGGTTTTTAAAAAAAAAAAAAAATCCTAAGTGCTTATATAGTAGTATAATAAAACAGAAGTGTATGGCAGGAATAGTTCTATGCTTTTCTGTTTAAGCTTTTTGTCCTGGAAGATCTAAACACATTCAAAATAATATCGATACAGGCAGGGAGTACCAAAAACCATAGACATCACACTAAGTTACTAATCCAGAAAGAAGGCACCTCTGTGTCTTGTTTTTCTCTTTTAACACCTTTTTAGCTTCTTTTCCTCACACTCCTACCCTCCCTGCTTTTAGGCTGGAAGAAACTGTGAAGTGGTAAAAGACATTTGTGCTCATAAAGGTTTGATGACTCGACCATCTGGCTGGGAACACTCATAAAGGAAGCCCTGCAGAGGTTAAGGAGGTCAGAGACTACACAAGCTGGGGCTGAGGTGGGTCCTGGCACCCAAATTCTGTCCAATTGGTTGTAAGGTGCTCTCATCAACCTCCAGAGAAAAGTGTCTCTGTGGACTGCTGATAAACATAACTTCTTTCTCTTGCTCACTTTCATAGTTCTAGGCAAACATAGAGGAAATCTCTCTGCCCGTATCCCATTGTAATCGCTTCCATCCTCTCCCAGGGCTCAGCTCATTAACAAGTGACCTGAAGGCAGGGGAAAAAACCCACAACTTTTGTATAATGGAGCCTTGCTGTTTAGAGACTATAAAAGTAAACAGGCCTGGTTCACTTAAAAAAAGAAAAAAGAAATAAGAAAAAGGAGAAAAGAAAGGAAGAAGAATAAATACAAAATGTTTCTCTTAAAATACCTAAGACTAACTATCCGATTTTAAAAATTAGCTACATGATGGGTATCTGGGCAGTATTTTTTGCATTTGCAAATTATTTTACCCCTCTACAAATGTTATCCAGAGCCACAACTATTTGCATCACTATTCTGTGCTATATGCCCAAATATGTTTAAAACCTCAACACACAAAGTCATAGTCTTCTGCTGTACTGATTGCCCTGGCAGCAGATAAGTGCCCAGCATCAGGTTTATGAATTGCAGACTTCATTAGTCTTAAAATGGTAACAAAGGAAGATGCGTCTTAAAAAGTGTCATCCTTCATCTGAGAGGGTAGTGCCTGACACATTAGGAATCTATATGCTCAATTAACCACTGGCAGGCTCATTTTTTCCGTGCCTCTCACTCAGCCTCTCCCCCCAACCTCTTCTCCTAACCACTCCACCCTTCATTTTGATGGAATCCTTCAGCCCTTGCATTGATAGCCCTGACTGTATGCAAACACTCAATTACAGGCTAGCTTGAGGGATTACTTTTGGCTGCTACTTGTTCTCTCTCTACCAATTTCCAGTGAACAGCCAAAGAATCTTATTGGTGTGTCTTGCTTTTGATTACCAGAAGTGAACACATTCAGATCCTTTGCCATTAAAAGTTAGTTCACAAGTTCAAAATCTATCTTGGAAATTAACATAGTTTAGTGATTAAACTGTAATTTGTATTCAAAGCTCTTGAGATCAAGAACACTTTCTGAGGAAGCAGTCATGGATACTTCTTTCCCATAAAAATTAATATTTTTTGTCGGTCTGAGATCAGTCTGTGAATCCAACATCTGAATCTTCCTACAATTTGGGGGTTTTTCCCATTATTTAAATACATCCTTAATTAGATGAGCAGCCTTTCAGAAACACTTTCAGCAGTCACAATTTTAGGTGGAAGGAATAAACAGGGGAAAAAAAACCCACAAAATAAGAGAGGGAAAGTTAACAGGTAAGAAAAACAACCAATCAGAACAGAATGCCAGTGTCCTAAATGGTTAATCCTCCATAACTATTAGCATACACATGATTAACTGTATAGTAGACCTGATTAAGTGTGTCTGTACATTATGCTAATCCCTGCCTGCTGATTGGCTGACCTGATTAATGGTACACCAGACTCCGTGCAGCGATGGAAGGATGATGTGCCGGTCTCACAGCCTCCCTGCAACAAAAACCAGGGAAAATAAAAGATGAGGGCACAGCTAGTTACTCAATGTGTGGCAAAGAAAGAGGATGAGAGGGGGAGGTCATTCTCCTTGTGTCTGAACACTAAATTTGAGATACGAAGTTTAAGAGAATGAAATTGCTTTTACGGTTTTGCTTCCTAAAATTTAAGTCTGTCTTTAGAATTTTTTTTGGGGTGCAGGTCAGATATTTACTTATTCTAGAGTTTGCCAGTGCTTCTCTCTGTCTGTCTCCCAGCACCCATATGCACAGAACACCTACTACAGGAAAGTATACGCACCCTGCACTAACTACCTTCAAAAATCTTTCCAAAAAACTACATTATCGACCATCTTGTACTTCTGTATCCTGCTGAATGGACAGAGTATGTAATTACCAACCATACTTTTAAAGGAACTCATTTCATCTAGCTTTTAAGGACTGATTCAAAGTATTTCTAAAGTCTACAGGGGATATGAAGTCTCCAGAGGAGACTTCAGTGGTGGTTTTGGGACTGGGTTGTTAAGCACTTTAATGATAAGTGCCTGAAAATGCAATTCATTGATGCCCCCACCCTGCCTGCCTGTAAAAACAGAAGAGGTATATTTAGCTATACGCTCCTGCCTGTTATTGAGTTATTGACATTGAAAGTCAGCAGTCTTATTAAGCTGAAAGGACTTGCTAAATGGCTTCAATAGAGGCTTAATATTTAGACAAAGAAGTTAAAACAGACCCGAGCCTTGTCTCTTTCGCTCTCAAACATATCCTGGACTACATATATTAGGTAGGCAACTGGCATCTAAAAAAGCAAAATGCACATCAGTGTAAAACTACAAAGTGTCTAGAAAGTCTGTATACTATCGATACACACCATCTGTTCTAGGTCAGGTATGTAAACTGTTTTTAGCCATGTACATTTATCCAGAACAACTTAAGGGGATTAAACCTTCGGCCTTTAAAGTGCTGAATAGCTTTTCTTGAAATACTTGAATGGAGTATTCACGTGAGGTCAATCTAGTTATAATGGGTCAAATTTGCCCTGTGTTCACATCAGCTGCTGTTGGCACAAGTTTGGTCTGAGCAATAAGTCTAGAATCTGTGCCCACAAAATGAGGTTCCCACAGGCGCCCAAGGAGTCAGAACCTGGCAGTGGCAAAGGCAGGGATCTCAGACTGGGGCATCACACCAATTAGACTGGTACAGAGTTATGAGGCGGTGCAGCGACCAAAAAATACAGAAGAGTTGGGCTCTTAGTGCTCTTCTTGCCCTTCCTCAGGTGAATTCCTTCATGGCCTGTAAGTCAAGACCTGTGGAAACCTGTGTTCATCGGACACTGGTGCTATCGGTATGAGAGGTTGACTCAGCCCTTCTGTTTTATCTCAGTCATGGCATCTTGTCTGTAAGGAACTGTTTTACACAAAGACAACCAAGAGAGAATCCAAAACCACCAGTGATGTGTGACAATGATACTGGTGAGGTATTTCTAATTGGTTAAATTTCATTGAGTAAGTGAAGCTGTTATTCTTAATTACTTATTTAGTTCTGGTAATTAATTATTATCTCTGGAATGATTCAAGGGATGTTTATTTTCACTATTAGTAATAGGTTCCTAGGTGCTTGGGCTGCCTATATAATAAATTGGAATAGTAACTGTCTTGGATAAATTGTTAAAAAAACCCATGCATTGAGGACAGAGCTGTTTAGAGCGAGCCAGTATGAAATGCTGTGGAAGAAGATGTGTTTTCAACAGTCCTACCTGGCAAACAGAGACGTAACTTGGGTGGAAACCCCTTTTTCCTTCCTGTGGTTTGCAGCCCAGAACCTTTAATTAAGGTCTACATCTGCTGCTTGCACAGAAAAAGCTCATTCTTTAAAGTGAGATAGTGACGGAAGCATGGTGGCAGCATCATTTTCACCTGCATGTGTAACAGATCCTTTAAAAAAACTTAAATGCAGTGTTCTTTAAATAGTTCTGTTTAAAACCACAGTTCTTTATTAAGGGTTGGATGAGCAGCAGATGGGGGGAAAAAAGGGCAATTCTCTTCCTTTTTTGCAAGTATTTCCCTACTTGTGCATTTCTGCTTCTACTGTTTCATTAAAGTGTAATCTCAGTTAAATACTCTGACATACGATCCATCTCGTGCTTGTGGTCAGAACCTTCTACCAAGAATAAGGCAGAGACTACTTTGAGTCTCACCAGAGCCTGAGACGCTTAAAGTATACATCTTTCACCTCTTCAAGGTTAAATACTTTGTGGAGGAGTGAAAAGAAATATCTTTCTTGTGAGTGCTATGTGACTTCACAGCAAATAATCCTGAGTCTGACAGAAAGAGGAGAGTCACGGTCAAGTGTTTTCTTCTAGGAAAGGACTGCAGTCCTGGAACCATTTTTGGACATTGTCAAATGACTTCTTGGCCTTAAGGTGTGAGCCAGGGACCATGATGTTCAGGTTGTCATGACCTGGGCCCGCGCAGGGAAGTGAGGAGCTCTCTGAGCACCGTGTGAGCTGAGATATCTCCTGGGTTGGCAGTAGCTGAGTGTCTGGGACCTAGAAGCCCTACTTCACCCCACTTTGGATGTGCAAGTCACCACCCCTTTCTAGTAGCCAAAAGTCATCCAGATCACAAAACTCAGCAAACAAAAATATATCCCTGTATCTCTAAGGAATTCTCTTGCACTGACAGGGAAGATCACAACTTAATTTAACTTCATAGTGGATAAAGCTACCTTTACCAGGCCACCAGCGTACCAAGCCTACCAGGGCATGCTGTCACTAAAATTCCCGATTCCTGTGAATTCCAGCTTCTGCTAAGTGAACTAATTGCCAGTGCCTTTCAAAAGTGTTTAGGCTGATTAGTAGAAATAGTTGATAATCATCTGAATTTAAGGAAAGAGTATTTTTAAGCTAACATCCAAAAAGATGCCAATGCTGTTCCTCTTTCAGTTTCCTGATAAAAATGCACAACGGTTTGTGACCCACCTAATGTGCCTCTGATGAATCCCCACTTCTGGTTACAGAAAAACCATCATTTCCTCTGAGATGTGTGGCACGGAACAGGTGTAGCTTCATTTTGAATGTGATATTCTGTTGAGTAACATAGAGGATGACTTCATGAGATGGGCACATGCACATGATTTATCGGAAGTTTCTACAAAGTGGCCAAAGTTTTTTGTGACGTAGTTTTTGTATGGGTTCAAGTGGAAACACTGCTTTGAATGGACACAGCAATTGTGGTAGATGCAGATATGAGTAAAGGGTTCTCAGGTAGTAATTTATTAAAGTCTCTCTCTCTCTACGTGAAAAACTCACAGGCAAGTTCTGAGTTTGCAAAATATATTCATTTATTGCTTGCGTTCTTGAATCATTAGCTTTTTGAAGTCTTTACTCTGTGGTTTAATCCAAATTATTTACATTTTAGCTGAGTCCTGTAAATAGTTTGGCACCCTTTCTTTTCACCGAAGCAAGAGGCACCGACGTAGCTCTGCTGCAAACACCTCAAGGACCTGTACGTGTGTGTTTAAGAAATGCACAGCCAATACTACAAGTAGTTTTCTGCTGGTGTATTTGCTTCTAAGACATGATGATCTGGCATTGCAGTTTTTTAACTCGGGGTTTTTTTGTGACCAAGAAGGAGGTATTTGAAGCTTAAAATCAAAATTTTAGTTAAAAGTAGTAAAACAATCACTCGGTCGGTCATCTATGTACATTTCCAAAACTCCACCAGTCCTCCTGGAAAATAAGGTAAGCCAGCAACCTCAGAGACCCTCCCAAAGGAGCTTCACTGGTTTCTGCGTTCATGCTGTTCTTCTGTCACCCAGTTACTTCTCCATTTTGGAAGGTCAACTTTATTTTAAAACACAGCCCTCTGTGAATGAAGGAGAATCAAGAGGTAAAAACTCCAAAGCCATGGATACCTCCCACGGAGTGCCTCCAGGCCAGTGCCCTGGTGTTTAACCCTNGAGGCAAGGGTAACTCACCAGCTTGCTGGGGATGATCAAGAAGCCAACACACTAACAAAGAATGTGTCTAAGCATATTTATGGTTAGGTTGGGGTATCTGTTGTCAGTAGCTTAATTTCATATACACTTTAAAATAAAGTATTGAGGCCACTTGAGACCATATATATATTTCAAAGGGAAACCAGAATTTGCTGAAGAAGAGAGTATATATTGCTGGAGGGCAGAAGGNTGGGATTCATTTACTCAGGTATTTCAGGTGACTGAATTGTCTAAGTATAACAAAAAGAACAAGGTGGGCTTTTAAATAACTAAAACCCATGCAGGTTCAACATTTGGAAAATACAAAGGAAAAGAGTGACAGCAAGCAAAAGAGATTAATCAAAGTGTGCAAAGAAATACAAATACACAGGCTTATTTTGGTGCTGACTGTATTCCTCCACCTCTGTTACACACAGGAAACCACTGATTCCACCAACGCACAATGGGTAAAATGTGGTCCTTTCCTGCACATCCTGAATTCTTATGTTAATCTCTACCCAAACTTGGAGTCCACAGAAGACTTTGAGGGAATGTGTAGAAATCTATATTCCTCAGTGGCTGAAGAAGAAAGTTTGAAAAGTGCCATTATGCTGGCAGCATTTGCTAGCAGTTGCATCTGAGACATCTCAGTTTCCATCCAAACTGGGAGGCAGTTGCATGAGAACTGAGCAACCCTTGTGAATTTAAAAAAAAAAAAAANATATTGCTGGAGGGCAGAAGGGGTAGATCAGGAGTTCCTAAAATTTCAGCTATTTTCCCCTCATAATATGAACTCGTCCAGGCCATGAACAGATCTGACAGTTTTGATCATAAAGGGTTGATGTGAAAAAAGGAGAACAGTTGCACTGGCACTAATCCAGGATAATTTTACTGTAACCAGTAGAGCCACACTGGAAATGCCAACCAGAGCTGAGAGTTCAGCTTCCTGATATAGGGCTGTAAGAGGTGCCTGAACAGAAGCTTCTGTGATAGCCTGCAAGACTGAAATGTGTCCTCACCTATAATCATGCACTTTTTGGTTTGGAAAGGGCAAGGATAGGTATGCCACTGGCTCTGTAATGTACACACCTAAGCGGCTGATGTGCTGGCTGTCAGTTGTGACTAATGTGCTCTGCAGGATAAAGGGGGAAGGCAGGTGGTGCTGGAGGTGTAAAAGCAGATGCTGCAGCCATTGAAATTGTGTCTATACTAATTGGCAGGAAAAGGGTACTGATAGGCATGGATTGTCAAGATGGCTCCTCTGACCCTTCTGCTTAATCCAAATGAGTAATTAATGAGTGTGTTATGATTAGCACTGCAGTAAACTCTTCACTAGACAAATACTTTAAAGCTCTCAGGCTTTAACTCACCAGCTGATTGCCTTTTGGTTAGCAGATTTGTTTCCCTCTGAGAGGCTGAACACACCCATTAGTCATGCAGGGGAAGAACACAACTTAAAAACAAAAATAAGAAATCCTACCAGAATGACACCACCGTGAAAGTGGGAATGCACGTTGCCTCAGCGGAGCTGACAAAACAAGTTATAATATAGGGCTGTTGTGTATCAGGAGCAGTTAGCAGCTGACGAAGTGAGGGAGGGATTATGTACTGAGCATCAGAAAATGTAAACCACATACTTACAGGCTTCTTTTCTCTTCCTCTGAAAGAATCAGCAAAAGAGGAGCCAGGAACCATTAGCTTCCCTTTTTCACTGGAATGTATCAGATAGATTTGTAATGGAAAAGTGTTTGCATCAAACATCTTTAGTGCTGGCTCTGCCAAAAATACCAGCAGCCTGAAGTTGGATTTGCTTTGATACCAGCAATACCTCGTTTAGTTAGGATTCCCCGTTAACTTGTGGCCGCTGAGATTTTGCAAGAGAGGCTTGTGCATCTGCAGTTGGTTTAGGGAGCAGAATATTCTCCTCTGCTTTCTCGGTTTACCATCATCTGAGGCTGACAGGTCACAGAAGTTACAGGATGGTTAGTGTGGGAAGATCAGACACTCTTGCTACAGACCTAGGTAGCTCTGAGATAAACAGCGCTGGACCAGCTGGCTCACGAGAGAGGTGAAGAAGAGAAGATGCCCAGAAATCCAAGCAGCCTACCAGCCCCTGCAGCAGCCCCAGCACATTTAGTCAGAGATCCACCGATGGGAAGAACAGGAGGAAGAAGTGTGTGCTGCACAGGTTATGGACTATCACCTGTATGAAAGGGACAAAAAGGGCTAATTTCTGTCTCCTTGGTCACTTGCCACTGGGTCACTTCTGGCCAACTCTGGATTAACGCAAATTCAAAATGGAATAAATAAAATAAAATAAAATAACCCACTTGCAAAGTACATTTCAGGCTTCCCCAGGCAATCTTAACTCTATTTCACATGCTAATTACAGAGATTATAAAGAAGGGAGAAATATGACTTCCAGGTATCTCTCCCACTGCCCTTAGAACAAATGTAAAGGACAATTAACAGCAGATTAGCTCCATGGCCCAGTTTGCCATGTGAGGATGATCGCTGACCTTCTCATTTCATACTCATTAGTGTCCCAGGCCTACAGACCCATTGCTCTTTAATCATCACCCATCATCCTTTGCTTCAACACATGGAAACAAATGATGTGTTGCCAGGAAGGTCAGGGGTCAAATATGAGTTTTGTTGTTGCTGGAGTGCAAACTGGAGGCAATGGGGTCAACTTTGGGGCAAATCTTTGCAGCAGTCTGTTTGAGTGCAGAAACTATTTTGAATGCATGAAGCATGACACCCGCTGTGTTTTTGTTTTCTCCTCGCAGCTGGAATTTACCCAAAGATTTTTTTTTTAATTTTCTACTTTTTTTTTTACAAAAAAAGAAATTAAACATGGGGAGAAACAACTGGTGATTCACTTTCTTTCTGAGAGTAAAAGGTTAAATTGCAAAGGGATGGGACACATGCATCCAGGGTGTCACACGGATTTTTTTTTTTTGGTCTTTCAAAGCTTCATGTTGTTCATAAAGTTATGAATGCTGGAAGCTTTTCAGGCTGCATCTCTCCATGCTGCTGCTAGTCCGGTGTTACTTTCCAATTTGCCATGGATAGCCTCTGAAGACTGACAGGGCTGAAGGCACCCAGTGCCAGTGTAAATGAGCCCCATTCATTTCTTGCCATGGGCATATGGCATGTCATTGTCCTCGGCCACCGAGGCAGAAGTGATGCAATTTGTTGGCATGTCCTGTCACAGCACAAACTATCTATCCCACTGAGCCCCTAGAAAACAACAGAAGTCAGAAAAGGGCAGCCAAAAACTTCACAGCTTTATCACAAGAACACACATGCACACATCACCCCGGAAAAAAAAAAAAAAAAAATCTGTGGCATTTCTGTTTTCTTTTTTCATTTCTTCAGAGTCTCGGAAGTTATTGTCCAAACCAGCACAAAGCCTGATCCTTTTGTCCTCTCCCACAAATGAGAATTAGGCCTTTTATTTCTTCTAATTTTAAAATTTAACTTTAGCCTAAGAGCACAGCATGTTTTCTGTGTAGTACATTTAGTGAGAAAGCATGAGTTAAAAAGGTGGTCTAATACGGTACCTTCAAACTGGAGATATGATACTATATGTTCCCGAGAAACTATTAAAAAAAAAAAAGAAATCACATCCCCTGGCTAAGAATTTTTGAATTAACTTAAAATTTGGAGCAGTTCAGAATTCATAGCAGAACTTCAGGATTACTTAATGTTCCAGTTAAGTGAAACTGAAGAGAAGGGGGGAAAAATCCAGTCACAATACAAAGCAACAGTAAAGAAAAGGCTGAGCACAGAGAAATTCAAATGCAGGGAAGAGAGAGGGGGAGAGAGGTAAGAAAAAAGGAGGGGGGTGGAGGGGTAACCAGAGAGCTTCCCAGTAAGAACAAAACAGTTGAACTTACTCTGTCCTCATTTGCACCTGGCAAGCACAGTTGTCAACTGTTGCTCTGAAAGCAAGGACACTGCAAAAAATAATTGGACAAAGAGAGAAGCACCGCAATGTTGAGATGGTTTAGATCAAAATACAGCAAGCGCGGGACCCATCTTCTTGTCCAAAAGCCAGCCACCTGTGCCAGTCCATTTTCTGGACAGAGTTCCATGCTTGGTGTCTAATTCAGCATTTCCTACAGTGAGAAAAATATGCTTTTCATTTAAGTCTGCCTTGGAGAAAATGTTGGTTTACATTACAGGAAAAAAAAAAATGACACTGAACAAGCTGTGCGAAACTCCGGACTAGTCTTGAGGGTTTTCTAAAAGCCCAAATCCTAGACTATTTCTGAACACTGCTGCACATATTTTGCATCTCTAAGGTTTAGGGCTGATTTTTGCCCTTCAGTAATAAGCTGTGTCGCAAATAAGTTGTGAGCAATAAGTAGTGCTGCAAATAAGATAACTAGAGGTGACTGTAATCAGATTTCCACTGGAAATTAAGTATGTGATAGAATGAGAGTGTGAGTTTTACAAGGGCAAGCTTGTACCCACAAAACGAAGGCAGATACACTACAGTTTATCAAGAGTTGGGTCCAAGGTGAAAAGTTCAAACCCAGATCCAAACTTCTCCAAACTTTGTGGTATGCAATATTAAATTCTATCATTTTTTATTTGAGCCCATTTCTAATTATATTACTGGGTTTCTATAAACCAAATCATATGCAACATTTAAGCTGGGATGTTCAGGCTGGTTAGGTTTAGAAAACAAACCCATGTTAGATGTCAGAACTAATTTTTGTAGAGGTAAAAGTATCATGCTCCATATGGTTCACATTTCTGAGCATAGAATAGGCCAAATGTAAGCCCATGTTATATGCATGATCATATGGGCTGTAATTATTCTTTTTTCTATTTAACTGAATATCTGTGACAAAGCGATTTCTCAGGTTTATTT
Organism: Syrrhaptes paradoxus; assembly: GCA_013400615.1. Taxonomy (NCBI): domain Eukaryota; kingdom Metazoa; phylum Chordata; class Aves; order Pterocliformes; family Pteroclidae; genus Syrrhaptes; species Syrrhaptes paradoxus. The sequence goes on from VZTO01025244.1 coordinate 91,397, forward strand.
GACAATGCAAAGAGAGTTGTGGAACTTGTTAGTATCTCCCTTCAGAAATGAAAGACAAAATACTTCTGCCCAGCTCTTCCTCTTTGAGATTTCAGTCTGAGCCAGTATCACCGTCACACAGCTGATGAATTTACCAGTTGATGTGTCTGCTCCAGCAAACGCCCTGTTGGTTGGTATTCTTACCCTGAGTTTCCCTCTGGAAACACATCCTCCTAACGAACTGTAAGCTCTCATGTCCAAAGGTGACAGTGTCAATCGCTGGCCAGTGGCAAAACCAGAGGGCTTTTGTTTTCAAAGCAAGAATATACTTTTGCAGCATAAAAAAGGTCTCTTAATCTTTCAGTAGACAGAAACACAAGTGGAAGGCTTCAAGTATAAAAGAGGCAGTTAGACATGGAGTGGGTTCTCAGTGAGCAACAGTTGACAAATCTTTCAGGACAGTGAATGCTTGGAAATATAAAGGTATGAAAGCTACCCCAATCTGAGCTAGTTATTAATACACCTAAATCCAGTTTACTTACACTGCGGTTCCTATGACAATTTCTGCAAATGGAGCTCTGGAGAAAAAAATAAGTAAAGGCTTTTGTAAATTTGATTTTTAATTTTCAAACATTCAAACAAAGAAGCTTGTCAGGGAATTCAGTGGGCCAAAATAGAAGAAACAGTATCCATCAACTGTGAATGAACATGCTTTCTTCTAAACCAAACAATTAGTTCCAGTGAAAATAAATTTGTAGAAAGGTTCCTGCCTCCTCATAAGAATGACATATAGAAAAAAACATTACTGGCCACATGGCAAGTCAAGAAGGACCATTGGAAAAAGAATGGATTTTGTCATTGCAGTGACAGAAGTGTCTAACTCAAAGACATAGAAATAAAAAAACTGGCAGGGGTGGAGTGCTCCAGTCTGTTTGGACAGTGCATTGACCATTAACACTACAAAACATTTTAAGCAAAGCCTGCAGTGTTAGACATGTAGAGTCACAAGAGAAAATGGAAACCTTCTCTTCTAAAGGTAGAATCATAGAATCTCAGAATGGTTTGGGTTGGAAAGGACCATAAAGATCATCAAGTTCCAACCCCCCTGCCATGGGCAGGGACACCCTCCACTAGCCCAGGTTGCCCAAAGCCTCATCCAGCCTGGCCTTGAACCCCTCCAGGGATGGGGCATCCACAGCTTCTCTGGGCAACCTGTTCCAGTGTCTCACCACCCTCACAGTGAAAAATTTTTTCCTAATATCTAGTCTAAATCTCCCCTCTTTCAGCTTATAATACACTCAAAATATTTAAAAACTATTTTATTCTTGTAATAATGACCTCAGCACAGCATGTTTCCTCCATTTTAATGACCAGCTGGGGTTTCTAGCTCATATCTGCATGTCAGGTCACTGATCCCTTCCCAGCTGGCCAGTTGCTCCTTGAGCTGAAGTTGTTATACTTCAGTTATTGTTGACTGGGTGATGCCATGGGGAGAAAACCCAAGTAAAAGGTGGATAGGTGAAAGCATTAAGGAGAGCACATGAAGCAATGACATTGAGTAAGCATACCATCTGCAAAGACCAGACTCAATAGTTTACCTCTCTTGATCTACTTGTGAGACCTACTGATGAAGAAGGAATGAGACTCTACCTTCAGTGTTTCATAGGTTTCTCTTAACATGGTAGTGAGAGGTGAGGGTACTGCATAGTGATGTGTGGTTTCTCTCCTAGAGCTAAGATTGACATTATTAGGGAAAAAAAGGGATTTGAAATATAGGTAGAAAAAACACGTGAACAAAATTTGAAGAGCAGGCTTTATCAGGAGGCAAAAAATCTCCCTGATTCCACAGCAATCAGTATGGGAAAATCCCATCTTATTTAATAGCAGGGTGAAAGCATTCACTACAAGAGGATACTAACAGTGGCAAAACAGAGGAAAAATACAAAAAAACAATGTAAAGGATTAGTAGAATATAGACTTTAGTATGGAGGATAAGGATACTGGGGACTATGGCATGGATGAAATGGTGAACAAGTGAAACTAGTGAGAGTGAATCTTCAAAAGCTACCAGAAAAAATCCCAGCAGAGGAGTGGTGTTATCATTCATTGATAATGACACAACTTTGAATTTTAATGATGAATATTGGTGTTTGGATAAAGATCAAGATGAAGGGTTTGTGACACATGAGCCCAATGCATTAGGAAGCAGTACATTAGTAACTCAGGACAAAAAATTTTACTTGCAAAAAGAAGTTTCAAAGGAGGTGGAGTTCATCATATGTAAGAATTTAAGGAGAGCTGACAGACAATACTGAAGGAGTTTGGGAAGCTGAAAGACATCTAGTGCTATGTCACTACTGGGAAAAAATCTAACTAGCAATATTTACTGGCCTTACAAACTTAACTAAAGGAAGAAATGATATTTAGTTGCACCTACTTAGTTGTACGTTGCTTTTTGTAGGGAACTTAACTTTCTACTCGGAGCAAATCTAATGGAGCATTTGGTCAAACATCTTAAAGTGTATATTCGGAGCATGAGGCATTGGCCAAGTGTCTGGTCCTTGCAGCACTTTGAAGAGTGGCATATTTGTGGAAATATTTCTGTGGTTAAAATTCAGAGATTGGAAAAAGTCTAGTGAGCAAGGAGGAGTCTGGCTGCCTGTAGAATGAATGTCCTGCATCCACTGATGATCTGGGTCCAGCTGTTCCAAGTGAAGTATGTAGCAAACAGAAATGTGGGACTATTTTTTTAAGGAGTTATTCTAAAAAGGGTAGAGATGCTATGGTGAGCACACAATTCATTGAGCTCCTGTTTTGATTCTGTACTAAAAAGTTAATCTAATTGTAGGGTAAATAAAGAGAATAGACACATCTAGGACCACATCTCTAGAGGATGAGATGGAGATACTGCACACATAGCTTGTGCGTACTTTCTAAAAAGTATATTGAAAAATTGGAGAGGGTGAGATAAAAAGCCACAAAACTTATTCGAGGCCTGAAGGAGTTGTTTTACAGTGGAAGACTCACAGAGCCCCATCCATTTAGCTTATCAAAAAGAAAATTGAGAGGTGGTTTGATTACAGTACGTAAGTGCCTTCACAGGAAGAAAATACAGGGTAGTAAAGGCCTCTTTAATCTAATACAGAAAGAAATAACAAGAACCAATGGCTAAAAGCTGAAGTCAGACAAATTCCAATTGGAAATAAGCCACAGTGAGAATGATTAACTGTTGGAACAAACTAGCAAAGGAAATGGTGGATTATCCATCTCTTGATTGCTTCAAATCAAGTCTGGATGCCATGATAGTTACAACCAAACACAAGGTAGATTTTACTCTAAATTGAGTTACTGAGGGAAACAAAGTAGTTTCAGATATGCAAGAGGTGAAACCAGATGAACTAGTTTCTCATTCTCCCCTTAAAAAGTTCTTCTTTTTTTATGAATAAGTATATTAACTGAATTTAAAAAAAAAATATTTTCCCAAAGGAACTTTCTAGGCAAAACTCACCATGAGTTGCCCCTCCAAAAGTGAAAAAACTGTCATAGTTATCTCTGTCTTCACCTCCTTATGCTCAGTTTCGTAATTGCATAATGCTAACCCTTAGGCACTATGTATACATTTCAAATATCTGCAAGTTTCCAAAAGACTTGGAGTGCCACAGAGAGAAACGAAGCAAGATTTCAAAGACAAAGAGCAGTAAACTAACAAAAATTAGCAGTCAAGACAAGTTGGTGTGTATAATTTGAAATATCCTTCAGAAGCTGAGCTTTGTTAGATTTTTTTTAAGTGTGCCCTGGCACAGAAGATCAGCAGAATTGTCTGAAAGTAAAATTAGCTCTGGCACTTTCACTTCCTCCCTGTTGTGTGGGAACAATTTTTCTTCTTCTTTCGCTTTGTATTTCTCTTACATACCACCATGTCTAGACTATTTTTATTCCTTTTTAGAGATGCCTATCACATCTCCATGTACATAGGCACTCAGTGTTTTCAGCAAAGTGTACAGCCTATTTTAACTCCACTGGAGCCCATCTGAGGGAGAGGGGGGGAAGAAACAACTGAGGTCAATACACCCTCCCTTCTCTTGTGTCCTGTGTCCCATGACACAGAGTCACACATCCTTAAAAGTCTATAAAGAGATGTAAACTGATTTTGAAGGCAAATTCCGCAATACTAATCTGTTCTGAGTACCTCTTTCATTTGAAAGTACACCAAATGTTCACACCGTGGAGTGCTCCATGAAAGCCGCGTCTTCCTGTACGTCCCTGTTGCTCAAGAGACCACAGAAGTCAACCTGTATCAGTAGGAAATGATGAGTCCTCTGAACTCAGCCCAGATGTACTTACCAGCCGGTGTATCTTAAGAAGTGTATTCTCTGTTTCCTCTGTGCACCTCTGTCTTCAGTTGCTTTGAAATGGAGTTTGGAGAGGAAGAATCACGTAGCACTCACTATACCTAACTGCACAAAGGCCGTGCTCTTCCAGTCTTGTTTAGACATATAATGTGTGTTGCTGCCTGTCTGTGTTAAGGCACTCACAATAAATATTCTGGTGCTCTAAGTACTCTTTTAGTGAATGCTTTTCTTTCCATGGAAGCTCCTAATCCTTGCCTGGATTACTATAAGTTAAAACATTTTTAAAACTTTTCATAGAAGAAATTTATATAAACAGACTTTCTCCTCAGATGGAGGAAGATTGAAAAAATATACCTTAGATGTGTTTATCCTCACAGTCTTGTACTGGTTAGAGTAAATGTTAAGGTCTGTAAACAACATAAAGCAAAACAAAACAAAGATATGGCTCAGAAACAAAGTTTTAAGACAATTTCATAAGAAAAAGAAGGTCTTACCTGTTCAAGCATACTGTGTATATGGGACAGAGTTTGGAGATGTCACCAGCAAAGCAGACATTAGTTTGAAGCACCAATGCATCATTTGTACAGGGAGTGCACTTAGGTGGGCCTAGGAAAAAGGAGTGGAGAGTAGGAAAAGAAAGCCAAAGTTAATTACTTGGATACTATCCCTTTTTTTTCTAAAGAAAAATATGGACCTTCAACTCCAAGTCTTGATACATGAGCCAAAGCACTAATTCAGGAACTCTGGTCATTTGAGAAGCATCTCTTTGATCCAAGAAACAGTGACTTCAGTGTAGACCAAGACTGAACGCAATGGGAACAACCTTGCTTGCTCTAGTCAAGGGTATAAGCACGTTGCTTAGATTAAGAATGATCCAGATTTTCAGGATCTGCATGGACAAGTCCAGGGTTAGATTTTTCAAAGGGCTCCAGTTTCCATTTAACTACTACAGGCTCAGCAATCATGACAGAACACAGGTCCCTCTGGCTGTTTAGCAAAGTAGAGGCTGGAGGCATCAGTTAAATACACGTTTTGTTTTCCAGTACTGCTATAGTATGTATAAGGAGATTATTTTTAAAATTTAGGTCCCACATCTATTAATAAGAGCCCTGCCAAAGGGATTAAAGTAATTTTTTTTTTTAATAATGAAAGGTGAACTTCCTCCGCATATTTGCAATAGCTATGAATTGGGCTTAGGGAAACTGGAACAAACTCTCTGTCTTCCCTCAAGATGAAATGGTCCTTGAAGTACAACTGCCAACATTTGTCCCCAGATGCATGATCTTCTCCTCTTTCTTCCCCTCAGCAGTAGGATTTAATCAAGATTTTCTGCATGGGGCCAAGAGGAGGGGGGAAGAGGGAAAGTCTGTCATATGTCATTAGAATTGTGATTGTACATGTCGCCAGCGACACAGGTGGTTTAAAACTGTACATATGATTTTATGAGAAAATGAATTAATCAGCTATAAACACTTTGATACATAATCTTGCTTTGACATTTATTTTTAATGAACCAGAAAAGTCTACACTCTTCTCTGAGGTCAACAAGAAAATAGTGCTCACTGGAAGAGAACATTTTTGTTATTACACATGAATGGAATGAGTTGTGTATTAAACAACATGCAGTGGGACTGAATCCATCTCCTCCCAGAGCTGAAAATTTAGTAGGCTCTGCCTTCCTTTTTTCTATTGCAGTTATGCATCAAGTGCATTCAATAAAATGTCTTTCTCTTAGAATTACTGAATATGCATAAGGGGAAATTGTTGCTTATTACAAATTATTTTAACTGGTAATTCTTGTTGAGATGAAAGCTTTAATTTCTATGAGAGTTCTATAAGTCAGGTGAGACTGGCAGGAGGTAATCAATCACAATTACATTTAATCACAAAATTCAAAAGTCACAGCAGTTTAAAGCATGTTTAAGCACATAGAGGTGATACCCTGAAACGGTTTCATTTTGCATAGTACAAACAGGAGGGAAAACAGGTTTATTTATTTTAAATAAGATTACTTATTACAGTGATGAAAATTAAAAGTCTAGACAAGGAACCCTGATTCTACTAGCAGGTTTACTGATAAATCATCAGAAAATGTAGGTACTCTGAGATACTTCCTGCAGCACCAGAAAGGATGCACCACTGCGCACCCTGACACATCCTGTGCACTGCAGACGTAGGAGTCAGACCAGGTGATTAGTGGATGCCTTAGTTTGGCTAATAAAAATCAAACGACACAAAGTGCATATCTGCTTCTTTTTTTTTTTTTTTTCCTCCTAAAGGGAATTTTACTGCGTTTTACCCCCTAGCTCACCAGCATTGCAGGAAACCTGGCTCCAGCTTCGTTCCCTGCCTGAGAGACTTAGAAACCACACTCCTTGCCCCTGCCAAGGGACCACACTACCTGCTGGTGGGCTGGACGTTCAAGGAGGGGAAGGCAGGGAGGAAGATCTCAGCCTGCTAGTTGAAGTTATTTTATTTGTAGAAAGAAAGCAATCACTGGAAGAAGCCAGCTGAGGTGCTTTTCACAACAGAGTATCCTCCTAGCAGGCCCAGAACCCTCCTTTCCTACATCCCCCTATTTAATGGTGATGGAAGAATTGTATATCCAATGTATGAAGTTTCTAGTGTGGTGATTAGGCACTAACGATGGAGAACCTAATTCATTTCTGCTGCCTGCTTGGTTCACAGAAAGATTTGACCAAAGGCCCACCACTTCCTGGGTGAGCTGGATTTAATCATTGCCCTGAGTTTGAGAGGAAAATTGATTCCCTGTTCTGAAAGTCACCTGGGAGGTGGGAGAGATTGGTAGCAATGAATGTCTGGTTATTTGGACAAACTGGATTGACACTAACAGTGAAGACTTGAGGAGGAATAAATCCTCAAAGCCTCACGATTATCACAGTTTTTTGTAGGATCAGACACCTTAGGCAGAGGTAGAGTCTAAACGAGGGTCTACCATGTTCCCCACGAACTTGCCAGGTAACCACCTGCTGGATCAGTGGAGAAGGTACTGACTCCTCCAGTAAGCAACCTAGCAAACAGCATCTTAAGGTTGATTCCCAACTGAAAATATGTAATAAATTCAGTTACCTGCAAACTGAAGATCTGGATAAAAAACTGTATTTTTCTGTGAACTTTCCTTCTAAAATGCAATGCTCAAAATGAGACTCCCCTGAAATATCTTTGCGGAAGAAATAAAAAGAAATGCAAGTAGAGAATGCAATTTTCTTTTCTTCACAAAGAATTCTACACTCTGGTTTCTAAAATACAGAAAAAGTCACCGTCCACCACACAGTCTGGAAAAGTTGTGATTGCAGCCACCCATGTTTCTGTCTTATGGGGTAGCTGAGATCCAGTGGCTGGAATCTCAGTATGAATGATTGTATAAGTAGCTAGAAATATTACTAGCAAACCATTTCTTTTTGTGTGTAGCCAGGATATGGGTAAAAATCTCCCATCTGAGACTTCTTTTTTTTTCTGAGAGGAACTAATGTCTTTTGTTTGACCAGCTTATATTTTGCAAATATAAACATTTACAAACCCTTTTCCAGGCCTCAGGACTCAGCTTCTGCACCTGGCACCTTCCTTTCCAACTACATGTTCTAAGTAACGAAAGATGCTACTGCTCTTTAAAAACTGTTATGGCTGTAAAGACGACTACTACTACATGCAGAAAAGATTGCACATTCTTAGCACTTTGAGCTTGTTTCTGTTACAAGAAGGCTTAATCAAAACCACCTACCTAGGAAGCTGTTCGATAATGTACATATTGTGATAAAATTCCTGGTATTTAGATAGAGTTTTCATGTAATGAAATGAATTCACATGACCGTAGAGTTTTTTCACATGAGCTTTATTTATCTGAAGCCTTGCAGGTTAAGATCACTGTTTAAGCAAGATTTTCTAGAGTAGGATTTCCAAAAACAAGTAAACTAGTTCTGCAAAAGATGCAGGAGTTTCTTTGTCACTCAAATTCTTAAAAACAAAATTACTCTTGAGGCTTGAACAGGCTTCCTTTAAAGGGAATGACAGAATACCTATTGATTGTATCAGGGTAGGAGCTTTGATGCACAATATACTTAGTGAGGTACTATGGGCTAGTATTATACAGCAGGTCAGAAGAGATGATCACAATGACCTTTTCTGGCCATAAAAATCTATGAAGAGTGATAAGCATTGACCTAATGCTGCTTCTCCTACTGATGTCAATAGTGGAAGAGTGAGGCCAAAGCGGAACACGTCTGAATTACTACTTTAGCGAAGAGTAATTTAAACAAAATTGCATTGAACCAAAGGTAATGCATTAGGTAGAACAGGTAATGCATTAAAAAACCACAGTAATGAGAAGGAAGTGTCAGTTGTTTGGGCTCATCTGCTAGAAGTAAGATTATCAACTTTGAAAGTCCAAGCTCTTCGATCAGGTACAGAGGCAACCGGACAGTAAGTGGCTGGATAGCATAGAGACCATAAGAGAGGGAGAGACTTGGTGCTGTGACTTAGAGGAACCCTATATTAGCACTTGAATTAAGTGTCCAAACTGTGAGGCCATTTGCCACAGATTCTTTCTGCAGCCAATGGACAAGGCAAGCTGGATATTTCCTACAGGCAACTCAGATGCTGTTTTGGCTTAATAATTGTTTTGCAATGTGAATCTCTCTCTATGGTCACAGGTTAGGGAAACTAACCTCCTTTCCCTGATGCCTCAGTATAAGTGTATCTTTCAGTTAGGATTAATCCAGGGTTATTTGTCAAGGCAAAATACACAGCACCCTGGAGAAGACTAAACATATCACTACCCTTGCAGTTATTAGAGACTAATCTCAAAAAGAAAAAGATCTCTTCTTAGAATCATAGAATCATAGAATGGTTTGGGTTGGAAGGGACCTTAAAGATCATCAAGTTCCAAGTTGGGGTATTGGTNTTGATTTATTCTCGGCAGCATGAGTTCTCACGATAACCCATGAACTACAGGAGAGATGGGGAGGCACTCTGTATCAGGGAGTGCAGTGAGAGGACAAGGGGTAATGGGTATAAGCTGAAAGAGGGGAGATTTAGATTAGACATTAGGAAGAAATTTTTCACTGTGAGGGTGGTGAGACACTGGAACAGGTTGCCCAGAGAAGCTGTGGATGCCCCATCCCTGGAGGGGTTCAAGGCCAGGCTGGATGAGGCTTTGAGCAACCTGGGCTAGTGGGAGGTGTCCCTGCCCATGGCAGGGGGGTTTGGAGCTTGATGATCTTTAAGGTCCTTTCCAAACCAAACCATTCTATGATTCTATGATTCTATGATTCTATAAAATACAAAACCCACTGGCTTAGCCAAAACCTCATTTACTCGAAATACAAGAAGGAAGTAAACTACAAGGAGAGATCACTAAAGAGTTAAATAGCACCAGCAAAGGGTCTTCAGTCTGAAACAGAGAAAGAACAAACTAATGAGAATTTAGGGTATTGCATCCCACTACTCAACCTGAAGGAAAGGCAGGCTACTGTGGACAGGAGTAGCCCCTCTCTCCCCCAGCCCTGATCACATCCCTCTGCCAGTTTTCTTGGTGAGTTCTGGCAATGGTGACACTCCAAGTGGGTCAGGTCAGCATGTGACTGGACCAAAAAACCCTAATGTGCCCAAAGAAGAAGTAAAAGGGTAGTTCAACACATGGATCTGACTTGCCAAATCCAACATGGGAGATCTGGGTTGGGACCTGCAGGTAGGGATAAGGGCCAGGTGGCAGGACTGGACTTTTCAGTAATAGCTTACACTTGGAATTAATTAAATTAACATAAAATGAAACTTTTATTTAAATTTGACTTTTCAAATCAACTATGTTTAAACAATTTAATCCCTGAGTAGCTCCCAAAGAGTTGGAAGTGCCCTCTGTGCAGACAGGGGACTACCCTGAGAACTTACTGATGAAGGACGAGGCTCTAAACTGGAGAAGAGCTACTGGTGTGCAGGGTGAGGAGGTGACAGAGGGGAGGAAAGGGTAGACATGAAGTTACAGAGTACTGGGGCAAGGAATCAAGAAATGCACAAAAAGCAAAAGGGGAAAAGCAAAAAGGAGGCAGTCCTGTATGAACAGACAGCGGACATTCAGATGTGGCAGCATCAGCAAATGTCATATGTCTGGACTTCAAAACAGCTTTGGACACTGACTCAATAATTTTATCATAAAGCTAGAAGATGTGTGCAAAGTTATTTCTGCATTCTTAGGAAACCTCTGTGAAACCATGATGGTTTCAAATATGAATATGATCTATTGTTATTTAAGGCTTAAAAAACCCATTTGAGTCACATAATAAGGAACTTTGAACTGTTAACCCAGGAGCGAAGGTAAAAAATGTGACAAGCTAATTTTGACCTTCTTTCTCTAAGTAAGATCTCTTTGTGAAATGAACAGCAATACAGCTAATGTTTGAAATTGGAAGGATTAACCCATAAAATAATACCCTTCTTTTACGGATTTCTACCCTTTCATTAAAGCAGAAGGGGAAACAAGCCAAGCCTGAACAACATTTCTAAACCAAAGTAATCATTTTAGTTCCTGGATATATTTATTAACTAAAAGTATAAATTAGAAAACAACCAAAGGTTAAACCCAAAGCTGCAGCCAGACCCAAGCTATTCCAAATGTGCCTGTTTAATATGTACGGCAGATTAACGGGTATTACACGTTGATTCTAGCTGTACTTTGTAGAGGAGGCGGAGGAGAGGCAAGACACTGAGACAAAAAATACAGTCTTTGTTTCAAAAACAAAAATGAGATTGTAAAATTGAAAACACGAAAGTGGAAGGGAATCACTAATAACTATATTCTTTATCTTCAAAAAAAAATCAACAAAACCTTGCTTCATTCTATGTTTCAGTGTACTACAGGCAGGCATTATCCAGCCCCTTTCTGAATGTTGGCAGGGGAGTTTGCTTTCCCAACTCTGTGAAATTCTAAAATATAATGAAAACGCAGTTACTGTACTTTCTAAGCTCTTGGTAGATATTTTCACTTACTTTGTCATTTTCAGGGGGGAAACAATGGTGGCATCTGTGCCCTGGTGCTAAGTGCTCATTTGCATGCAGAGGCAGAGAGATGTCCGTTTATTATCAATTTTATGCATTACTTCATTTCATGGTGTTAAAACAATTACATTCAAAGGGTTCAGCAGTCCACAGCCAAGCTATTCAGAGCTCCAGCAGCATCATATAATAACGTTATTCAGGGAGAGACAGATACATCATAGTTTACTGACTTAGAAGTAAAAAAGAGAGGCAGAGGGAGAGAGAGAAGCAACTCCTATAGAGCTGGAAACAGAATGTGTAAAACATCAGAGATATTACAATAAGCAAAGAAACTCAGGGCAGATGGACATGCAAGTTATTAACTTGTGAATTGCTTTCTAAGAAAGTTGGGCAAATTTTTTACACACAACAGTCCTACCAAATTTTCTGCCACATATACTCTCAATGTCTTTTATCCAATGCTCTTCATCACCCATACTGCAAAGCTCCACTTGAGCAAAAAGGCAGAGCCTGTGCACCTCGATGATCTCAGAACACGTACCTTGGAACAGCAAACAAACAGTTTGGTCTGAAGAGACTCTTGTGCTCAGAGTGCTCTCTACATGCAGTGGATTTCCAATCTGATTATCTGGTTACTCCTGTCAAGGCTCTGTAAAGCCTCCCATGAGAAATTTGCATTTGTCTATCAATTTACATTAGCTAAAACAGCTGTCTGTGCAAAGGATTTCCAGGTTTTAAAATGAGGACCTGCTGTCTGACACCAGTCAGCTCTCCAAAATCCAATGAAAACTGTGTCTCAGTAGTGAAAAAGTTAAAAAAAAAAGCACATCCACCTTCAGAGTTTCACTTATTAAGTTTGGTGAGATGTTTGTTTCAGCAGAAAGCAAGCAAACAACTTAATGGCGTATTTGCAGAAATTGTTGAAAGCGCAAGAAAAAAAATAAAATCAAATAACTTTTAATAATACATCACTGCCAGAGGAAAATAAAATCAGTGCTGTCCCTATAAAATAAAAAAAAAGCAATTACCAACTTTTGGATTATTATTTATATAAACATCTACTTTCAATAAAGCAACCTGTGCCAAGCACAAGAGAAGAAAAGCCTTTGTGAAGCATTTTAACATAGAGAACACATGAAGTAAGAAACTGTAAGAGGAGTTTTGTTATCTGGGCTATTACAGACAACTGTTTGCTGAAGTACTTAGAAGTTTCCTGTCAATTCTGGCTAGGGATCGTTGATATGCACATAGTGCAGTGATAAGGTCTGAGTCTGTTCAACGGTGGAGAAATGCAAGCTCTGAAGAAACCAGCTTGGCAACTGGGAAAACAACATGCTTCCTGGTAAGCACCACAGAGGAAAACAGAGTCTGTAGCAGTCCTCAAGCTATGGGCCATTCTCAAAGGATGGGTGAAACTATATCCTGGGCTGTTGCATGGCCAGAGTGCTGACAGATGCAAAGGACAGCATGTGTCTGAGGCGGGGATAGGTCCAGTGGATGGAGCGGTACTGAGGAGCTCAGCACCACTGGAGTTCACAGCCAGGGCACTGCCTTCCCTCACAGGGACCATCCCAGGTACCAGTGTCCCAGAGGAGAGTTGGAGGAGCAGTTTCATCAGTGGTTCCTGGCAGGATTCCTCTGTTCCTGCTCTGAATATCTCAACAGCCAGCACTTCCTTCAGAGCTACCTGGCTGTGCCCCTTCCATAGCCGCCTTCTAGCATTAAAGCAATCAGGGCGCTAACAGCAGTCCAGCTGTGCCACATCTGCGTGGTCTGCAAAAGCCAGCTGAGGAGGAAGGTCAATACTCAATGAACTGGCCCATGTTGATTCCTTATTAGGCTGCCAGCGATGTTTTGTCTAGCCTGTTTAAAGCTAACATGGCTATCTTTACACAACACTGCAGTCACAATACTTACCTTAAGGGCAAGGAGAATGCCTACAACCAGTTTGATGAGGCTATACAAATTAAGCAACTTCCAGAATGGAAAAATTGGGTTTAAGCTTTATGTCAGTAGCTTCTAGTTTGTTTCACTCTTCTTCTGGACTCTGAGCTCAGACACAGCTCTGTGTCTGATGATGAAGTCCTGATAACTGACCATGGGTCTGAAGACACAAACATTAGCCTAATAATAAAGCCCTTAAAATTTAACTAATGACTAACTGGCCTGTGAAATACACCTAGTAACCATCTATTGGAAAGGAGAGAGAAGAATAACCAACAGGAAGAGGTGCTGGTATTTGGATGGCAACTGCACAGACATGGAAAAGAAGAGCCTAGCAAAACATGAATGTATTAGACAACAGGGCTATGTGTGCAGAGTTATAAAGACAATTCCTGGCAGAAAAAGAAGGTTCAGCTTACTGGAAGAATGGAGATTTGCAGGCTTGGTTTTAACTTTTTTTTTCCAGTATCTGACTAAAAAATATTTTTAAAGCCCTATTTTTTTATTATTATTAACATAGTCTCTTCTCTTTTTTTAAAAAATCACATCCCCATTATTGTGTTACAGGTCAGAATCCTTAGAGTTCAGTGTTGTCTTTCCTTAACGCAAATCATAAATTCATTGGCATGCATTTGTCAATATAAATAAATTAACATATTTTTGTTTAAGAGCTCATGGAATTAAAAAAAAACACATTAAGAATACATCTTGAAATTATTGCTTTTCATGAGTTTTCAAGAGAAATACCTTGGTTTGATCAGACTAAATAGGTGTATTTGGACTAATTTAGTCCATCACAAGAATTCAAGGACCATACACTAACTGTATTCCCAGTCTGAATCCTTTCTCCACTGGTTATCACCGATGGATGCTCAGGAAAAAGTCCAAGAAGTAGAGCATGGACAGAGGATATCTGCACTAACTGTCTACCCAGTCTTATGCTGCTGCATTCAGCAGCACTGACATGAAAATCTTTAGAATTCCAAAACCTGTAGCAGTTAATTCTACTTCAATCTAACTAGAATCTTGAACTCTCCACAATGTGCTAGAGATATCTTTGAAAAACCTCATCTTGAACACTTCCAGGGACGGGGTGTCCACAACTTCTCTGGGCAGCCTGCTCCAGTGTCTCACCACCCTCATCATAAAGAATTTCTTAGTTATAGCCAGCGTAAATCTACCCTCTTTCAGGGTAGATTTCTACATCTAGAGGCAAATTAAACACTGCTTAGTACTGTTAAACAAATTTAATCACTTTTAAACAGATATTACCTTAAGCATTTTAGACAAAAGTTCAGATCTAAAAATTGTTGTGAAATGTTACCCCTATACAAAGAGGATTACATATATATATATGTATATGCACAAATACTGGACACACTCAATGTTGGAATAAGTTACTACAGCTCCACTGATACCAAAGTAGCTATATTGGTTTTGCCTAAAGAGATCTTTGGCTCTGTGAATCTAAGAAATATGACATCAAGAGAGTCATTGGAAGAAGAGAATGACAATATATGTTATTTAAGTATGCAAAATTAAATCCCTGAATTATTTAAAAAAAAAGAATTGTAAAACAGCAAACCATATAAAACAGAAAACCAAAATTATATTCTGCTTGCCAGAATATTGATGGCACAGTGACAATACTGGTTCAATACGCAAGTCATCACTGTCAGCTGTCAAAAACCCCAACGTCAACAGTTCATATTCCAATGTGATCACTTCTTTGCTAGCCTGGAGTGATGCTCACTCCCACGGTTCCTGCTGTCTCAAAGCGGGAACCAGGGTGGGTAAGACAGACACTTACTAAGAGGCAGCTCAAAGTCCAGCCTACCTGCCAAAGGAAAACAGATCCTAACATGCACTAGTCTGACAAAATTTAAGGAGGGCTACTAAGAAAAAAGAGCTTGTATAAACAAGCTGACAGTCAAAGCTTGAGTGATGATGAACAACTGCAGCTTCCATTATGATCCACAGTAGCTACAGGTGCACAGCAAGCATTTCGTTGTCTGGATTTGGCCCATACATGGTAAAGATACGTTGCTCATTAATGCACCGTAGTTCATGAGTCTACAAATAGGAAACACACAACAAACGTGGCAAATGCATCACTAAATGGCACAGCAGAGTCTTCCTTTGCTCCCTATTTTTCATTTTTTCTTGTTATGGGCTTTGATGTTGCTCTCTGGTTTGTCGTAAGGGCTAAATAACCTTGCCAATTGGGCACTAAAATATTCGGGGGAAATGTCAAGATTAATTTTCATATTTTAAAACACCCCCAAAGCCACAGTGTATACCTTTCTGGGGCTGTTAACAGGAAATTAGTTTTCAGACCGGCCTGCAACTAGAACACTTGCACACATAAAGGTACTCAGGGCAGGCAGGTGGCAGGTTGTTAATTCACCCCCTGCTCATTCCTAGAGGTGGCATGATAAAATGAGCCACATGCTTATGACTTTAATGTGCTTGCTGCTCAAAAATTGAGACAATTTCAGGACAAAACAGCATCCTTGCTAGCAGTTGGCTGAGACATCAAGAACAAGAAGAAGAATTTCTAAGACCTTATTGGTGAACATATGGCAGACTCTGATTTCCTTACTAAATCAGATGATATTACTAGAACTGGGTCATTATGCACACATTGTAATCTATCGTTAAGCCCAACAAAGTAATATTTAGCTAGTCTTTTAATTGTACTACTGGGATTTATCTCTGCTTTTCAAAGAAAAAAAAAAAGTCCAGGATGGAAGAAAGAGTGGTGAGCTTTCAATTTTAATAACAGGAGATTGCCAGTTTTGACAAATGACACTAACAGCTTATTCAGATAATGTGTGCATATATACATATTTGCACATCTTTTCAATGTTAGTTAGGAGATAGGAAATGTTTAAATTATTCATTCTCTTCTATTCTTTCCCTGAAAAGCACATTTCTCCTCCCTGTATATGCTTTCAAAAATGCAAGTTAGCATCACACGTTTCAAATAATCTTCTAGTTTGTTCTACAAAGCCTACAGCCAGCCCACTGTTACCCGTATTTCCAAATGACCACGAGGACAACATCATGCATGTGCATGTGTTATAGAACACACAGGAAGGAAATTAACCTCTTGGCCTGGAAATCAAGGAGTCCCTCACAATGCCAGTCCATGCGGCTACCAGCAACTAAAAGAAAGACGCGTCCGTCTTGTCTGAGACTGATAAGCGATCACACAGAAAGAGGTACAGGGTGGTAGAACCCAGGGCTTCTAGGGGGTTTTTTGGTTGTTGTTGTGGCTGTTTCTTGGTGTGTTTTTTTCTTTACCAATCCTTCCCACACGATTTCTGAGATACGGATGCTGCTGACACGGGTATTGTTTAACCAGGGCACCGGGCAGAAGGAAAGTTGTTCAATTCAGCTGTAGGCCAGTCACCCCAAACCTGTTCAACACACTCATTTTGCAACGTGTTAAGCACAACTGCTCAGACAAATCCCATATCTGTCTCCAACAGCTGGAGATAAAGAACCCTGTTTTCTTTTCTGTCAGGGTTAATAAAACAACCAACTTATTAAATAGCATTTTGGCAAACGCAATGGATAATGAATCCTATTCTATAGTTAAAGACTTTTAACAATTACAAAAATTTATGAGCCCAGCATCAGAACACGAGTGCGGGAGGAGCGAACCTGCTTCTGTGCAGCCCCACGTGGAGCGGCCAAGGCACATGTCCAGCCTGCCCTTGCTGAGGATGGGTGCCTCCACAAGAGCCAGGAGAGCCTGGCAGGTAAATGTGCTGCTCGGGCCCATGAGGACAACAAGATGGACACCCCAGAAGCCTGGCCCTTTGATGGGGCTGAAACAGCCGGGTACGTCAGATACCGTGGCCCCCCAGCCCATTGTTCCCCATCAGCTACAGTACATGTCTGGCATCTGGTTTGTCAATCATTGGATTCAATGGCTGTTTGCCTGGGAAGCTGCTGACGGGGGCTACGGGGGCTTGACAGAGCTTAATTACCGTACCTCATTAAAGGGCTTCTCATTCATACTCAGTAAGGATTCATTTGAGCAGACAGATATGTCTTTGTTAGATGAACTGAAAAACGTACTTTTAAAAAAATCCCTACCACTTACGTATTTACATTTGTTTGGTTAAAGAACTCTTTTCATTCTGCTGAAGAGAGAGAGAAAAAAATAAAGGGAAAAAAAAAGGAAAAAAAAACAGGAAAGAAATAAAATGAAAGGGAAAACAACTAGAAAGAGCTTGCATTTGTAACCTGACAGGCTTTTTTTTTTTGAGGAAAAAATAGATTTCATTACATAAAATCAAATTCTGCTTTCATTTCTACTCGGTTCACAAAGATACACCAATGTACACATGGAGGGGGGGAAATCTGTTTCTATTAATGAAGGCTGAAGGGGTTAAAATTGGTTACTTTTCTACTGGCAAAGGCTTGGTTCAAAATGTCACTACTGCTTTTCCTTAAAAGAAAAGGTTAGGAAAATTTTGTGCCTAACTTTTTTTTTGTGCAGGTTTTCTGCTGTTGTTAAAGTAAAAAACTGCGAGGCTGGAGCCACAACCAGCACAGTTTAGTGCAGCCTCCCCAGAAGTGTATTGGCACTGGTGAGGACATGGATTGTAGTCTTGTTCTCACTGGTGATGTTCTTCCACCAAAGATATCATCGGCTCATATTCACTGGCCAGACTAACAACAACCCCATCCTTCTGTGGACAAACTGACCAAAGAGGAAGGAAATACCTTTGTGATCTGCACAAGAGGTTCCACCTGACTATCTCGGTGATAGCTTTATAATAATTATTTTTAGCATGTATTTCTGTTAAAATAGAAGTTCAAAAATCAGGATGGACAAAAACAGTGGTCCAAACTTCAGCTACTGACCATGAAGAAACTTCTGGCTTACAAAGTAACATATTGGTGTTTCCTGATTTCTGATTATTAATTATATTGAGCTATTGCATGTGAGAGGGCACAGTAAACCTTTAGTCTGAGACGCCTTGGTGCTAAGAAGATTGCCCTTATAATATTTATTTTAAAAACCCCAGAAAACTGCATGTGTAGTGCTGATATCTCAGGAAGAATGACAATGTGAAAAGCCATTTGATCTGGCACAGGAGCTAGTCCTTAGTCCTGTTCAGCCAGTCCATGGCTGATCTGGGGTTAGAAGAATAAAAATGCTGAGAAAAAGAAGATAAATTATATATCCTTTCTTGTCCCAGGCTGCTGAACTGCACGAGGCTGAGGTTTTCAGTGCCCGGCAGTTGCGGCTGACTTTTTTTTGTCTTTGAGCCTGCACTTTTGGAAATGCAGCAAGACATGAAGAGAGAACTGTGAAGAGACCTTGTGTGGTTAATATAGTTTTCCCTTATTTCTTTCTCAGAAATGGCTTTAGAAGAAATTAAAAAGGACATTCGCCTAAAGGCAGACACAGGGCACAGGAAATTTAATGCTGCACAGCTAAAGTTTGGCCAAATTATGAGCATCTAATAACAGGGTCTTTTATATATAATGCAAAGGATTTGGCAACTTCAGCTATCAGCAGAGGAATACAGAAGTTGGGGACATGATATTTATTGCTGGTTTATGACAGGGAGCAGCCAACCAAACCACAGGATTTTCAGAATGTATATTGACAGCTAACAACACCCCAGCTCATCAGGGCCCCTCTGACAGAAGAGTGCATCAGTCCTGTAATTGGGAAATAAGTACATCACTCCAAGTCAGGGGTCCCTACACTCTGTTGAGATGAAGCAATTTCATCTCAGTATAATAAGGCACAAAGCTAACATCATGTACACTAATAAAAAATACTATCTTTTTATAATGTGATCAAATTTGAGTTCCTGTTGGAGCAATAACCTGGAGTTTCCTGATACGTCTGCATTTAAAACCTCAATTATAGCTCTATGTTCCACACAGTTTTGCCTTGAATACATAACAGATGTTTATATTGAGATGAATGCTTTGTGGACCCAGAACTGTCATCAGACCTCTCATAATCACATTTTCACCTATGCATATGGTGTACACCTGTGGCTTGTTGGAATGGTACTCAATTGCAGTGTGGGAGGTTTAAAGACAGAACTGTATTTTTATTCTTTTGTAATATTTTTCATTCACATTCTGTTCCACTTTTTCATGATTTTTTTGATGTTTAGTGTGTAAAGCAAATGCACAAATACAAGAACAAATAAAGTTCTTTTAAAGCTGCACATGCCTCAGTATTTTGCATAGAAAAATACACATTTAGGTTAGTAATATCATATGTAATAAAATATAATTCCAATATAGGGAAGATTTAAATGTTTTGAGGAAATGTCATGGGACAGCAGTAGATTTCTCTGCTAACAATATAGAGAAGGATGCTAAGAAAACCACCCTAGAATACAAAGTAGAGATATATCATATTCTTGTGGGTTTTGAAGTTTATTTTTGTAAAGCAAATGCACTTAAAATGTACTGCCAGGAAACTGCCAGGATCTATTTTTCATTCCCAATTTACAGATACATCTACTCTCTTGTGAAAGGTCTGCAGTGGTATATTTCAGCAAGGGCTTCCACCCAACTTTAGAACAGCAAGGGGTGGGATTTAGACTGCTGTAGCCCACAAAGGTGAGACATGAGATGTTGTTGGGAACTGCATCTGTATCATCACAGAACTTAGTATGAAACACAGGGCAACTGCTGGAATGTGTGTGCTTGCCTGTGAAGACCATTCTCACCCAGAATAATCTTGATGCACAAAGAAAACAGCTGTTCCTAGTGGGGCAAAAGGACCATCACGGACTTAAACACAAGGATGGCTTCTCTTTGTTGCAGCCTGTCATTACCAAGTGCCTGGTTTATTGTGCATCAGATGTCTGCTGAGTATAGTCAATGGAATGAAGAGTCATCAGTAAGAAGGATTCACTAAGGCCTTCACGTAAGAAGAACAGAGACAAGATGGGGAACAGCTTGTTAATGAAAAATAGTAACATCCCAGTGGATCCTCGCTATGAATTTCGAAACTGTGTTCTGTGATTTTGCATTCATGGCCTTACTATTGGCTTAACCCAACACCTAATGAAGCTGATGGGACTACTTCCTCCAAAGTCAATGGTTCAGCAACTAGTGCACAAACCCAGCACTTTCAAATCTGTGTGCAACTGAAGATAAGAAGTAGTTTCTTTCATTTGCAATTCCAGCAGACAAATCCTTCTTTGAATTAATTAAAATTCCAATGAAGAATCTAATGTAGCTCACCTTATCTAGCTCTTTTGCATAAACTTAATATTAAATTATTTACTGGCCAAAATGCATTGCAGGTTCTTTAAAACATTCCACATTGTATGGTTGTAATAGCAAAATTCGCAGTCCATACAATGAAGAAGCACCTGGAAAACCTGAATAATAAGGATTCCTCTTTTTCTTTATCATACGCTCAATTGTATCTCCCTATGGTACAATTACAGATGGAATAAAATCAACAGGAAAATAGTGGGTAAGAGACATATGCTATAAACTCAATATTAGCCTTAGTAGGTCCTCATACATTTTCTGCAGCAGATTTTTCAGGTGGTTACGAGAAAGATGTAGGTTTCTCTGAACCATATGAAATGCACCTCTGTAAGTCAAGTGGGTTCAAGAGTACTCTAAAAGTTTTAAACGATTATGCTGTGAGGCTTGTTTGTCAAGATCAGCTAGCAAATTGCTTTCTGTGCTCCTAGGCTTCTTTTGTGCACAGATAGTTGTGCTAAGGAAAAAAACCCTAAAAATAAAAAAAACCCCAACAATCCTCATTTATTAAAGCCATCTCTTTAAAAAGGAAATATAACAATGATGTCTTAATACCAGAGTTTTATACACAGTTTTATATGGAAGAGTGAAATTGGCCAATCCCTAGAGGCATAACAAAATTTGATATGCTTAGGCTTTTTCCTGCTGGTGCTTATCTCTCTGGTATTTAATTTGCAACTTGTTAGACATTACTTATGCTGTTTGCCATCTTCTGCTGTTTTTCATATACAGTCAAATTAATTTTTTTTTTTTTTACACTATAAGAAAAATGGAAAAGAAAGAAATTGTTATAACATCTTCTGTCACTTACAAGCCTGAACTTTGGATTTAAGCAGATGAGCAAAGGACTTACGGTAGACAATAACAGATTACAAGCATCCGCTTCTACCACAAACAAGGATAAAAATCCATAGCTGGGATCCAGTTTTCAACTCAGAAGTTACGTGAGGACAGTTGTACACTGCAGTTTCAGCATTCACTGGAAGCTGCTCTGTGAGCTACTCACACAAAGTCAGGCAAAAACACCAG
>VZTO01025245.1:0-21101 GCA_013400615.1 Syrrhaptes paradoxus
CTCCACCGGTCAATCTCCCGCTCTTTGTGGTTTTGTCTTGAAGTGTTTTGTGGTTCTTCTTTTAGTTATCTGCTTTGTAATGCTGAAACCATAATATAATACTTGGGCCTGAGTTAAAATTTACGTCCCATTTGACATGCTGAGATATATACAGAAAATATAAAAAAAAAATTTTTATAAAAAAAAAAAAAAAATAAAAAAAAAATTTCTCTGTAAAAAAAAAAAAAGAAAAAAAAACTTATTTTAGAAAAGCAAGATCATTAAAAAGAGGAAAACTTCTGTACTATAACCAAATTTTGGTTATTCACAAGAATAACCTATTAACAATTTGTAAAAAGGAAATGTGACTCATGCTCATTTTAAAGGTTAAGTCACCCCATCAGGAAAGAAGAAAGCTTAATATGTGACATAAGTGATCTGTCACATTTTACAAGTAACAAGGATGAATTGCCAAGTGTTCAGGAGAGAAAAATGTGGAGTAAAATTTGTAAAAAATTACATCAAAATCTATGGAACACAACAACAAACATTTGTAGCAACTGCTGTTTACTTGCAATAAATCAAAGAAATTCACCAGCTAGATTATGCATTGGATGTAACTGCACCTTTAATATAACCCAACATTATACTTCCCTTTGAAGTCCAGGCAAGTTTTGCATTAGGTTTTTCTGACATGAAGCAACACTGTAGCCATTGAAAGATGCCATTTCCATTTATCTTAAAAATAACTAGCTATGGCATATCTAAATTTGTGATATGTATATAATAATTACTATTTTTCATGCAAATACAATGAAAGCTTTTAAAACAATTTATCAAATAAAGTAAAAATTCTAACAGAAAGAAGCTCTGGGCCTGTAGAATAGTAATGCACCTGCTAAGGTAAATAAAAATAAGATTCTGTTCTCTGTAGTACAACCAGAGATAGGCATAATAACCATGTAAGTAATTACTGTAGTGAGATTTTATCCTGCTGATGTCACTTACTTCCTTATGTCTATACTTTTTCTTCCTTGCTTCTGTTTGAAAATACTAACAAGTAAGTCAGCCTTATATTCTCTGTTTGCACTGAATTGTCAATTAAATTAGTGGAAACTCCTGGAACATGTACCCCATGGGACACATGAATGTTGCATTTTAAAAATCGTTCTATTATAAACCAAGAAAATAGGTAATGAAAAACATTCCTACAAGCCAGATCGGGATGAAAATTCATCTTTAACTGGTTAATGGCTAGAGTCCCAGACATGGTACATTATCCTTTATTTCCAAATATGTCCAGTGCTGCTCAACAGATATATGTACAGGGTTGATTCAACAGGATTCCACCAATGTGTGGAATCTGTGTCACTGTGTCACTGGCAGAAACTGAGGGACAAAATCTTGGCTGCATTTAAAGCTTTAACAGTCTTGCTGTTGTTTTTCTCGTTGGTAAGGTTTTGCATAATCTCTCTTGAAACCTAGTGTATTAACACAGAATTTATTGAAAGTGTAGGTCTTGAATTTTGTCATTGCACCTGTAAACATCCTAACAACTCATAGGCAAAAGGACTGGAAAGTTAAACCTCATCTGCTACTTATCCTTGTCCATCTTAATGGAATTTGTCCTAGTGCCTTTTTCAGTACAAAGATAGATATATTCAGTAGCAATGGTGAATGTCATATACTTTTAGCAATTTTAATTATAATTTGATACATGTATGAAAACAAAAAAACCCAAATAATTTAAAATTTTTCAAGAACACAACTATTTCAGACTGATTGAGACAATTAGGTTTTGCGGTTTTTCAAAGAAAAAAAAGAACAACATTGTGGGCAGAACTAAAATCCTGCATTTTTCTTTATTCTTTTTTTTGTGACAGTCTCTAGAATCCAGGTCTTAAGTAGAAGAACAAGGAGGAAGCCTACTTGCTCCTTTTTTGCCTCCAGTCCACTCATCATTTCATGTTTAATATCCATGTTATCTGTCAAAACATTCAGTTATCAATGAACAATGACACAGAGTCATAGAATTAGAGATTCATAGAATAGTTTGGGTTGGAAGGTACCTTTAAAGGTCATCTAGTCTGAATCCCCCTGCAACGAGCAGGGACATCTTCAACTAGATCAGGTTGCTCAGAGCCCCGTCCAACCTGACCTTGAATGTTTCCAGGGATGAGGCATCTACCTACTCTCTGAGAAACCTGTTCCTGTGTTTTACTACCCTCATTGTAAAAAATTTCTTCCTTATGTCCAATCTAAATCTACCCTCTTTTAGTTTAAAAACATTACCCCTTGTCCTCTTGCTACAAGGCCTACTAAAAAGTCTGTTGCCATCTTTCTTATAAGACCCCTTTAAGTATTGAAAGGCCGCAATAAGGTCTCCCTGGAACCTTCTCTTCTCCAGGCTGAAAACCCCCTACTCTCTCAGCCTGTCCTCATAGGACAGATGTTCCCTGCCTCTAATTTTTTTTGTAACCCTCCTTTGGACTCACTCCAGCAGGTCCATGTCTTTCCTGTGCTGAGGACTCCAGAGCTGGATGCAGTACTTCAGATGGGGTCTCACCAGATTGGAGTAGAGGGGCAGATTTAAATTCCACAACCTGCTGGCCACACTTCTTTTTATGCAGCCCAAGATATGGCTGTCTTTCACCAGTACTCCCAAGTACTTCTCCACTGGGCTGCTCTCAAGCCCTTTATCCCCCAGCCTGTATGGACACTGGGAGTTGCCCCGACTCAGGGGCAAAAGCTTGCTCTTAGCCTTGCTTAACCTTAATTTTAAGGTTCTGCGTGATAAGCACCTTGCTTTTGTGCTTCCTTTATATTTTTCAGGCGTTGTTTACATTTTGCCTGTATCTTACTCAGTTCAAGATGGGGAGGTGGCATCCTAAGACTACTAGGATCCCTTAGAAGGGAGACAAGAAGACAAGAAGGTATTAGGACAAATCAGTTTGTTTCATTTAACAGTGAAGGGAAAAATCTTCCCTGTCCCATAGATGATCAAGATTATTTATCACAGCACTCAAGAGTCAAGCTTGGAAAATTTATGCAATTCCTGGAAGGAAGTGCTCCCTTCTGTCTTATCCAGGGAAGCACAAGCCATCATTGTTCTTGGGGGATGAAGGGAGGGAAGAAGAACCTTTCTTAATTTATTTCTGTCTTTTAATTGCAGTTACCATTAGTAATGTATCAAAACATTTACCACTGTGTATTGATTTGGTCAATAATTTTAGAGGATATACTCTTTGATGTGCACATTCATGCTTTGCCAATATTTTTAACCATCATGAATATAATAGTAAGTAAAGAAAACAGGCAAAGCAGTACAGAAGCTCATTCACCCATTATGCTTATTCTGCCCTTAAAGTTCACTGACTAGTGGATTACTGCTGCAGATGGAAGTCTTTGCGCCATTGAGATAGTGCTTTGACAGGACACAACAGATGTGACTGTTAGTCTTTCAAGCCTGAAGAGTTTTCTTTCATGGTTTCAAGTGAAGTCTTTCCAAAGCAGCCATTCACAGCAGCCAACTTTTTAATACAGAAAAAAAAAAAAAAAAGGGAAAATCATAAGTTGTTTTATTTTTTTCAATTATGGAAGATAATTCACTGCTGCAAGAATAACTCAAGTTAATTAGAAAAAAAACAAAGAGAAGTTAAAGACAAGCCCTTCTACTGTCTTCAGTAGCCACTGAATTATCTTGTGAAGACCTTCCTTTGATTACCAGCATCTTCTCTTACCCTTTTCCCTACTCCTTCCTTCTATTTATTTTCCAGAATTTAACGGTATTGACTATACATAAAAAGAGTTTGAAACCCAAAGAGAAATCACCTTTTATTATTACTTCAATCTTGTATTTGAAAAATGTTTTAAATTTCTATGGACAACATTGAAATGTATTGAACAAATAATGTACTTCATTCCAAAAGAAAGACAAATAGATGCACTGGTAGTAGAAATCTATGTAAACCTGCATATCACTATTAATAGTCTAAATGATGGCAGAGAAAGCACTGGAGCATGTTCATGGGACCGGTAAAACAGAAAAACCTGGTTTAAAGATTGTAATAAGAGTCTAACTTGGGAGCAAGATTTAATACTTAAGTAAAATCCCTGCACAGTAGATGGGGAAAGGCAAGTGCCTCTAAATGGTTACTCTGAGTATGAAGCAATAGGTCCCATAAGCCTCAGCATCCCACTGCCTTGGAGGTAGAAAGGGACAACCGCACCCCCTGCTTTAGAGGGCCCATATCAAGTAAAGCACATTTGAGGTCTAGAGGGCGTGTGAGAGCATGCAAAGCAGAGATCTGGACCTGTTGTATTCAAGATACACAGAAGGGGGATGCAAAGGTGTTTACTTGCTCTGGGGTACACTTCTGTAGGACAGACTGCCTGCTGCCTATGCAGTCAGAAGAAGAGCCTGGATGTCATGGTACTGTCAAGAAAGTACCTGAGAGTTTGCCAGGCTCAAAACTGCATAATTAATGAATGTTGCCCTTTTTCAACAGTTATTCTCCATTAGTCTTTGACCCCATTGCTATCTCCTATTTGTCTTTCTCAGTTCATTTCAGATGTCACTCACAACTCTTCATTCACTTAAAATAATAAATACTGTAATTACTTATTTTAATTAAGAGTACAGTATTTATATACTGATAGCTTGTACTGCATCCCCCTTTCACTGAGCAGACC
Source organism: Syrrhaptes paradoxus (assembly GCA_013400615.1). Classification (NCBI taxonomy): domain Eukaryota; kingdom Metazoa; phylum Chordata; class Aves; order Pterocliformes; family Pteroclidae; genus Syrrhaptes; species Syrrhaptes paradoxus. The sequence continues at coordinate 4,672 of VZTO01025245.1, forward strand.
AAGCAAGATTTTTCTTTCGGTTTAAAATAGTCATGTAAAACAAAACATTGCTGCTGGTACTTACTCTCTTCTCACACTTAATAAGATGCAGCCTTCTTTTACTTCATATAGTTCATGCTTATAAGGCTACGCATAATGGCCTTTTCATCTACTGTAATTCAATGTAACTTTCTTCAATGGTACACTCACCTCTTGTCCTAATATCTTGCTTTCTGAATCCCTACATTCTTTATCTGCTTTAGTCAAGTTATTTTTACCCTTTGTGAATTATCATGGGAAATATCTCAGTGCTCTGTCTAAGCTTCATTATTATTATTAACATGAATCTCTCCTATCTACATCTGACCAGGATGTCTGTCCCTTTTTGCCTTTGAGACACGCTTTATGGAGACCATGATCAGATTCAGATATTAAACTTCCATGTTATATTTTATAAAAAAAAATACATTTAAATATGACATTACTAAATTTACTCCAAAATGTTACTTACTGAAATTTTATGTATAGGATTTTTTTGTGTAATAAGCTAAACTGGTCTATTTTCAGCCCAGACTCCCAACTATAAGTGCTCTGTATGCTTGGCATGACCTTTGCTTTTGCTGGAAAAGTTATTAATTTTATGCTACTTTAATTGTGTTCGGGTTTAAAGGACTGAGATTCTTCAAGCAGTCAGTGAAGAGTAGCACAGCCTTGACCACAGCTTGCACTTATTTGGTAACTTTTTTTATTAGTAACAATATTTGTCCTATTTGCTGTTTCAGACCTGTTTTGAAGTTTAAAGCAAATCAGCCTGCTTATGCTAAATACAGGGTTGATTAACCTTTTACTAGATGTGCACTGTTCTGCCTTTTGTCAAAATTCAAGGTTCTCTCCCCCTGCCTCAAATTAATTTTCACTGTTTTCAGCAATGTCTATGTAAATAATTGTTCGTGAAAACTATACTTAAATTCATTTGTTAAAAGATCATTAAGATCATTTGTTAAAAGAAATTAAGAATTCAGGACTTTATTTGAACAACTACATTTGAAGGTCTTATTTTATTTTTGCCTGGTAATTTTTTTTGATTTAGAGTACGTCTTGTTTGTTTCCATGGAAAAGCGTTACATTACCTTCTTTAAATACTGTTATCTAGAATTTAGCCCTATATAATCCTCCTTCTTTATTCAGGATATTCAAGTCTCCCTGAAAATCACTCCACTTGCTTTGGTAAACTCAAAAAAAGCTTTAACTTATGTTAACAGATGAAAATATACAGTCCTAACAGCCAGCTCACTTACTTGCAATAAATAGTTGGATTAATCATGGACACTGGGTTGGCTATGGGTCCTAGCTCCAAATTCAATCTTGGAGAGGTAAAAAATTCTCCATGCAGCAGTATTATTGTGGTGAGCCTGTCCAGGAAAGCTGTCTCAGGCTACAGAGCTGTTGGGTGTTACTGCTTTCTCCACAAACCACTGCTTTTGCTCCTGGCTCTCTGCTGGTAAACATGTCAAGAGCAGCAATGGCAAGACAATTTCTGTGTTCTGTGCCTGCATCCCACAGCCTGTTGTGTGAAAGAAGCTGGATCCTTGAGTGGAAGACTGATGGAGAGAAAGCTGTAATCTCAGGGATGACAACCCTTTCCCTGGCTCCAAATCTGAAGAACAGAAATGCATGAAATCACAATCAAATTTTAACAAGAAATATGGGCACCAAACAGACCAATGTCTACATTTACAATTTGGCTAAGTGTTGACCTGTTTCTAGCCTGTTAAGTCAGAGGAACACATCCAGCTCTACAGCTTGTGCAAACATCAGTAGGACCACCTTTTTAGTCACAGAACTTGTTCCCTTGTGAGCAGAACACCTTCAGTTATGTCATTCAAGGAATCACCTCCTGAATTAGGTGGGTTTAAGCCTAACAATAATATGAGTAGTCTTATTTTGTCAGGCTCACACTAACTACCCTTCAACATACAAATGTAGCTTTAGTGCCTTTGTTTAATTAATGCACCTTCATGACATCAACATGGAGAGCAAGTGCAATCAAATCTATTGCAGTCTATGAGGTCAATGATCCTTGATATAAGAGAAATTTATGTAGAGCCAGTAATGAAGTAGTAGCATTTGTGTGGGATTTTTTTTTAGAGTATTTTTTCATCTTCTGTTCTTAGCAATAAAAATCTTAAGACCTTGAATTGAATTGAATATAGTAATTGTCAAATCATAATGTGCCCAAAGGACTCATCAGAATAAAGGTAGTAAACAATGTGTCTTTGTCAACTATGCATTGATGTAGAATAATGATTTGACTGAAAACTTCTCTGAGGGCCACAAATATCACAAGAGCATGCTCCAGTCGAACTTTTGGAATACATTAGTTTATGTACTTCAGGTCTTACTGAAAGGCCAAAAGAAACACCTCATTAGAATTGCACAGGCTTGCTACATTTTAAAGCTCATTACCAAAGATAGAGAACTGCACTGAAAAAGTCCAAAATGCAAAAGGGTGAAAGCAGGATGAGTTAAAGGGGATTCCAAATTCCTTAGTACTCAAATGAATTTATAATGTTGAGGTGGAAGATATGTAATTAGGGATGAAAAATAAAACCGACCTTACAATATATTTTTAAAGGTATGTACATTTCCACAGCACTAAAGGGAAGAAAAAGTCAGATTATTAAATTAATCTTTAACTTTCTTTGTGTAACAATGTTGTTGTCAAATAAAGGTGCTAAAATAAAAAGTTTCTATCCATCTGTAGTGTGCAATTAGATTAAAAAGTCTTTGTGGTTTGTTCCTATTGACTCTGATACTTGACTGCTCTGTTTTACCCAAGAACAACTAGCATGTATCAAATTCCTTATAATCACTCAGAAGACCAGAATCAAATCTGTATATATTCATATGCCTCCAAACGACATCGTTCTTTTTGCACCACAGTCAGTATACTTTCACCTTTGTGAGCTGTTCAAGGCAGGCAGCAAAAGGCTACACAAATAATCCCTGTATTGTAATATGAACATTAAATCGTAAATTCACCTGTATTTTCATCTTTTCTAATTACAGAATCGGTTCCAGAGCTCTTCTTGCAAGTTGAATTCTGGTGTTGAAATACAAGCATGGTAGTACCAATATTATCAAATTTAAATATGATGATGTGTATCTAAGCTAAGGAGAAATGTCATATCTTTGAGATTTTGCTGCTGTTGTTTCTGTCTTTATTGGATTTTTGTATAGGTTTCAAATTTTCTATTTTTTTCTTCAACTGAATGAAGGCAACAAAATAAGAGATTTTGATGTAGTAACATAACTCCCAGTTGTCTTTGAGATGATTCAAAATATAATGGAACAGGCAGCAAAACTGCAAGATTTAACAACACTTCTGGGGTAGATCCTCCTGCAACATGTCAGGTGCAGTCACTGAGTGGGCCTTCTGGACATTTTCTTATAGCTTTGCCTACAATTCAGTTCCATTTTTTTCATTGACCGTCAGCCTATTTAGATTCCTGTCAAAACCAGCACAGCAAACTGTCCCCACTTTTTCTTCAACTTACTTAGTATATATGTGTTTCTGAGTAGCTATTTTTCTCCAAAATAAGGTGTCACAAATGGAAGACTTGTAAATATAACCCATCTCTACAGTAGTGACAAGCTTTGTTTTCTTGATAGCAGGACACTGAAATTGTACTGCTTTGTTGCAGATTATCATACTATGCTGCTGTATTCAGAACCCATTATCATTGTAGGAAATAATAGCAAGTGGATACATTAATTAGGAATTTTGTACAATAATGATGAAGATAAGGTGTATCTACATCTCTGTGATTTACAACTATGTGAATCAGAATAGCTAAAGAATGACATAGCAGTTCAAGTAACTGCATTTTATGGTAAAAAAATTTGCTAAATAATGTGGGCTAGCAAGAGATATCTAGAAAGATAAATTTGAATGAGGTTATTTGATGTTGAAGTTCATATGAGAGACTTATTATTTCATAGGCCCTGGACAAGTCTCTGGATTTCTGCACCTCCAAAGCAATACTGAGGATAACAGTTAATAGTTTCTCATAGTTTGATGATTAATGAAGGAAAAGCTGCTGTGGTGTCTAACCACTTAGCATTATTATCACTAAAGTTTGTAGACTGAATTTAGAAAGATAAATGGTGTCATTTAAAAGAAAATCTAATGGTCTAAGGCTATTAAACATTAACAGTTGAACTTAGCTACTTCTATCAACTTTAACAAGCTATTGCTAAAGAAATGAGAAGATACAAAAATGAGTGTGTGGGGAGGAATCTGAAGAGCCTTCTAAGCCCTAGAAAATTCAGAAAGCTTCAGATAATTCATTCCTTAAAGCTGTGACTCTTTTCATGCTGCTTATTGAAATACTGACTTTACCCTTGATACTGTAATACTTTTTTTGGATTGGAGCCAAGATACAACATTATCATCAGCATAAATACTCACCCACACCTTTTGTAATAAATATTGATGCAATGGGAATTGAAAATAAAAATCTGTCTTCATATGTGAAGTCTAAAAAAAGTAATTTGATTCTGCTTATATTTCAGTTGAATCTGTCTAGCATTTTGTATCTATTACTGAAGACAGAGATTCAGCTGTGTGGAATGAAACAGGATAAGCATAAACTCTCAAATATAGCATGGGAGAAATGTCTTTAGAATTTTACAATATATATAAGGTTCTGTTATGAAAGTAGGAGAAAAGGTCTCTTCAAGAGACTAGTTATTGAAACACTGTCAGAGGTAGAATCACCTTGAAATACTGTCAGAGATAAAGTCACTGTCCCTGCAAATACATATACATTAAAGTATATCTGTGTGTTTTTCAAATGTGTGCGTGTGTAGGAGTCTTCCTCATTTACATCATCTCTGTATATATGACCAAATACAAACATACCTTCTTTTCCTCATCCCTGGTTCACCATATGTTTAGTATAGAAAAATCAGGTATGACTAATATGAGAGACAGAAGATGTCTGACCCGTTGCTGCTCTGAGTAACCAAGAGATCAGGACAACAGGAACTCATTTGTGCCACAGCAGCATTCTGTGAAAGCCTGGTGATGAACAGTGAAGGAAATGTAATTGCAGCTGACTGTGATTGACTATGATTGGAATGGGTATTGCAGGAGAAAAGTGGGAAAGTGTGAAGCTGAACATGAACACAAGTCTGGAAGTGGAAGAGTGGGGTGGAATTATCTACTGAAGTGGCCTTTGTGTATATCACTTTTGAATAGCATGCGGACAACTCATAGTGCCTATCCCAGAATTCAGGAATACCTGATTTGTCTGTTTGCTTTCCTTTAAGTGTGGAATGTTATAAGACACAATAGTTTTAATTATTTTCCTATAACTGTAATGAAAAGTAGCGGTTCTCCCTAAGAATACTAGCCTTTAGGACACAAAACATTCTTATTTGGTGATTATACTGAGACAATAATTAAACCCCAGAAAGTGTCATATATAATACTGGGAGTTTCATTTAAATAGCATAGTGAGTTTAAATGTCAATTGTGCTGACTGATAAATCATACAACAAACTTTTCTGAGAAACAAAACAAATTTTTTTTTTTTACAACGCTAAGGAAAGATACAAAACTTAAATTACTTAAATTACTTTTTCTTTAGAAGTGCTTCACATGAAGCCAATGTTCATAATTTGTGCTTCAACAATGTTTTTTATATTGAGCCTCAGTATTATAAACTCTTATTCATGTGATTAACTTTATGCACCAGAAATCAAATCCTTGACTTCACTTTCACAGTTGGGTTGCATTACTACTCCTTGCAGCCACCAGACATTCAGCTCAGCTTATACAAGTATCCATATGCACAAAAACTGCAAAGTATCGGCAGCACAACAATAAAAGAGGGTAAAGTAATTTATCTAGAAGATTGCTTGCATTCTGATTTGCATACACATTGCAATGTGTAAGTGCTAGCTCAAGAGAATTGAAAAGTCTCTGAAAATATTTTGAATCCTTCTGTGAACGCAAAAAAGCCCAGTGAAAATGCAAACCACTAGTGTTAGGTAATGCATTTTAGAGAATGTATTAGAAAGAAAGGATACTAAAGAAATTCTCCAAGAGAACACGGATCATCTACTGGCCTTTACTAGGAGGCCAGTAATTCCGCACTGCACATTTCCTAGTAATTCCACAGTGAATAATTCCAACTTAGGATAGATTTCTTCATGAAGAGATTTCCAGGTTGGAGCTTGACATTATATAGTCATGAAAATCTGAGACGTTTCTAATGTACAGGAGAGGCAGTTGTGCCTGCATTGCAGAAATATTAAATTAAGGGGCTATATTGAAAGGCTTATCCTGATGCTCTGATGTTTGCACTATTTTTAATAAGCAGTCAGTACAGTAAGGGCTCTAATCAGATTCTCCTCTCCTAGGAGAGACCTTGTACCCTAATCACCTGGCCAGATGTTAAAACAACTTCCCCTTGTTTTTTATTTTTCCAGGCATGGTGTATTGCTTCTGGAATACCACACCTGGAAAACACATTTGATTAAGGGTTACATCATACTCCTACAAAAAGTGGGAGTCAAATCCTTGCTATCATTTAGGTATAAAGTGGGATAAGTTTCTAGCCATGCATACAAGCCTGATTCTTCTTCAATTCTGGTAGAATTCAGATGAGGAGACAGTAAGAATTCCAGAGACAAGGACAAAAGCACTTTAGGTGCCTGTTTCAGTGTCAATAAAGTAATTATCATAATCAAAAGAAACATTAGCAGTAGTTCAAGGTAGGTGTTTCTCCACTTCTACCCTGCTCTCTTGAGACCCCACCTGGAGTACTGCATCCAGCTCTGGGGCCCCCAACATAAGAAGGACATGGACCTTTTGGAGAGAATACAGAGGAGGACCATGAAGATGATCAGAGGGCTGGAGCACCTCCCATGTGAGGACAGGCTGAGAGAGTTGGGGTTGTTCATCCTGGAGAAGAGAAGGCTTCAGGGAGACCTTATAGCAGCCTTCCAGTACTTCAAGGGGTCCTACAGGAGAGATGGGGAGACACTCTTCATCAGGGATTGTAGTGATGGGACCAGGGGCAATGGTTTTAAACTGAAAGAGAGTAGATTTAGGCTAGATATTAGGAAGATTTATTTTTTTTCCTGTGAGGGTGATGAGGCAGTGGAACAGGTTGCTCAAAGAAGTTGTGGATGCCCCATCCCTGGAGATGTTCAAGGCCAGGCTGGATGCGGCTTTGAGCAACCTGGTCTAGGGGAAGGCAGGGGCCCATGGCAGGAGGCTTGGAACTCAATGATCTTTAAGGTCCCTTCCAACTGAAAGTATTATATGATTCTATGATTAGTCTATAGGCTATAGTCAAGCAGAGATTGAGTCTTATGTGGAATTAGCTCTAAGAATATTGAACCTCACAATACTATTAGAATCTGATGGGAGGAATGCAAAGTTCACTGTTACTCATACATGATACTCTTTCTGCCTTACATGGAGTTAGGCTTCATACACATGCATACTAGAAGACAAAAAGGTTGCTCTGATATTCAGATGTTCATGCTGAAGCCCATACTTTCAGCCTCATTCAGGAAACTGCACCTTCAGGAGTATATACATGTAACAAAGTGTTTCAAGAGATTCAGCTTCTACTGCAGCTCTTTCATTGAGTCACTGATAAATCTGTTTATTGCAACCTCCTGACTTCATTGCAAGAATTAAAACAGCTATTGGCCAGAACTATCACTATCAAGTCATAAATATTTACTCTCAGTATGTCTCAAAATATGTTTCCCAAAATTTATTTTCATTGCTTTATTGTTGATTTGGTTTTTGTGTTGGTTTTTTTTTTTAATAGAATAAAAGCAGTTCTATGGTAGGTTAGCTACTTATAATATTTTAAATATTAATTATTTTTGTAATAGATTGACTTTGTAATTAAGAGTGAGAATGGAGATCATGGCTAATAACATTCACAAGCCAGGCTTCTAATTCATTGATTAGCTGCTGGCAGGAGAATTTAAACCAGGCAGTTTTACCTGTTTTCCCCATGGCAATGCTGCAGGCATGAAGAGGAGTTATCAGAAAAATTAAAATCCAACCTTAAGTGTCTACCTCTGGTCCAAAATACTGAATCAGTTAAATCTAGTTTATAGTATAATAGATCTTTACGTGAATTTTCAAGGATTATTTGCCAATAGAGAAATAACTTTTTTTAAAAAAAAGCAGTATTTATTTTATATATTGTATTGTTTTATGGGAAACATCAGTGTCTAGAATTGGAAAAAAATATTTGCATGCATTTATCTGAATTTCTCAATAATATTATCAAGGTAAATACAATATGTTTGCACTAGTTTCCACAAAAATCAGTGCTAATCCTGTTTGACTTTATATGACTAAAGCTTATAGGCAGTTCTAAATTTAATTTTCCCTTAGATCTTTTTCATGCCACTCCACAGTTAACTAGATTCTTCACACTGGAAAGATTTCTTTATCCTAAGATGGGATGGGAAGAGTGACATTTATATGAAAAAAAAAACCCAATTATATTCTCATTTCTTTTAGTCCAGATAATTTGTTGTTTGACAAATAAATAGACCTCTGTGTTTCATGTGATCAATATCAAATTACAAGATAGAGAGTTGCTTTCTCCAGGTTTGAAGATATGACCTTTACAGTTTTCCCATTGAAGGCCACAATATAATTTCTTCTTGCTTTTATCAAATCAGGCTTCTGTTTGTGCTCAAATGAGATTGCTTGAACCTTGCAACTCAAGGATTTGGAACTGAATATTTAGTCCATTAAGAAAATATAGTTTGTCTTGCTAGTGTGGGGAAAACTCAGGTATTCATAAATTCACAAATGAAGTGCTTTATATATTCCACCACAGTAGAGTCCAGGATAACAAAAAAATTCAATATTAATTCAGAAATGACAGCAGTGTTCATATAATAATGTGCTATATAATTTTAAATGATTTAATTTCTGTGGTCCGGAAATCTAAATTTTGTATTTTTCTCTGCAGGTATTTGAAATCTTCATTATTCTTTGTGAAGAGAAAGGGGTAAAGGTGTATCACTGTTTGTAGGTATAAATTTTACAGCCGTGCTGGGTAAATCATAAATTGTTCACACAAGGGATTGTCTATAGGTCTGAACTTGTATTATTTAGAATTATGAGAACTCAATCTTGAAAGGTGTTTTGGCACTCCTGTAATAAACATAATTTTATAATAACAACAGTTGTGTATATAGATATACTGTTTAAAAATGTGTTCTTACTACTCTTAAAGGTAATGGGGTTGTATCTCCTGGGTAAGGATTTTGGAGAGTAACCTTTAGGTAAAGTCAGTGTTATGGCTGAGAGACAAAGGAGAACATCAGGTACCTGCTTCCAGATCTCCATCCACATGGAAGGCAGACGCATGCCATACTCAAATACTAGTTGAGTAGTCTTTGGTGTCTGGTTTCTCTTTCTTACGAAGAAAGGAAATGGGAGTTTCTTTTATCTTGCATAATGCATAATACTCAAGGGAGGAGTTATTTTCTCTAGCTCTGTGATTGTCTGCATGTCAGTCACAGAATCACAGAGTGATTGAAATTTGAAGAAACCTCTGGAGGTCATCTGGTCCAACCCTCCTGCTCTAGAGGGGTCACCTAGAGCAGGTTTCCCAGGACTATGTCCAGCTAACTTTTGAATATCTCCAAGGATATTCCACAACTTCTCTGAGCAATCTGCTGCAGTGTTCAGTCATCCTCACACTAAAAAATGTTTCCTTATGTTAAGGAATGTTTCCTCATATTCCTCTTGTCCTGTCACTGGACACCAGTGAAAAGATCCTGTCTGCTTCTAAACCATCTCTTCAGGTATTTAAACACATTGATAAGATCCTCGCCTGGGGTTTCACAGCTCTCTTAGCCTTCCTTCATAGAAGAGATGCTCCAGTCCCTTAGTCATCTTTGTGGCCCTTCACTGGACTCTCTCCAGAAGCTCCATCTCTCTCTTGTACTGGGGAGCCCAGAACTAGACACAGTACTGCAGGTATGGTCTCACCAGTACTGAGCAGAGGGAAAAGATCACCCCTCTCCACCTGCTCGCAACATGCCTCCTAATGCAGCCCAAGATACCATTAACCTTCTTTGGCACAAGACCACATTGCTGGCTCATATTCAACCTGGTATCCACAAGGATCCCCAGAGCCTTTTCTCACAAGATGCTTTCTGGGTGGGTGCTCACCACAATTTATTTGCGCATGTGGTTGTTCCTCCCCAGGTGCAGGACTTTGCAACTCTCTCTGTTGAATTTCATGAGGTTCCTCTCAGCCGGTTTCTCTAGCCTGTCAAGGTCCCTCTGGATGGCAACATGACCGTCTGGTGGATCAGCTGCTCATCCTAATTTTGTGTCATCAACAAAGTTGCTGAGAGTACATCTTGCACCATCATCCAGATCGTTAATGAACATGTTAGATAGGATCAGACCTAGCATTGACCCCTGGGTTACACCGTTGCTTACTGGCTTCCAACTGGACTTCATGCCACTGATCACCACTCTCAGGGCCTACCCATTCAGCCAGCTTTCAATCCACCTCACTGTCTGCTGCTCTAGCTCATATTTCACAAACAGCTCTATGAGTATGTGAAAGAAGACAATGTAGAAGTCTTACCAAAGTCAAGGTAGATAATATCCACAGCTCTCCTCTACTAAGCCAGTCATTTCGTTGTAAAAGGTTATCACGTTGGTCAAGCGTGACTTCCCCTGGGTGAATCCTTGTCAACTACTCCTGATGGAGTTCTTGTCTTTCACATGCCTGGAAAAGATACCCAGGACCAGTTGCTCCATCACCTTCCCAAGTATCAAGGTTTGCAGATTGGCCTGTAGTTTCCCAAGATCTCATTTTTTGAAGCTAGGAGGGACATTTGCTTTCCTCCAGTCTTCAGACACAATGATCATGGAAAGATTATCAAGAATGGCCTCACAATTACATTGCCCAGCTCCCTCAGCACTCATCCCATCAGGAACTTTGGACTTAGGCACATTTAGTGTCCTTAAGTATTCCCTAACCTGATCCTCTCCCACCAAGGGTATGTCTTCCTTGCTCCAGACTTTTCTCCTGGTCTCTGAGGCCTTGGATTCCTGAAGGCTGGTCTTGATAGCAAAGACTGGTGTGAAGAAGGCATCCATTACCTCAGCCTTTACCATGTTCTGTGTAACCGGTCCCCTGCCTCATTCGGCAGTGGGCCCACATTTTCCCTGCTCTTCCTTTTGTCAGCTATGTGCATACATAAGCCATTCTTGTTGCCTTTGACATCACTTACCAGATTCAATTCTAGCTGGGTTCCATCTTTCCTAACCACCTGTCTGAATGGTCAGGCACTGTCTCTGTATTCCTCCCAGGTTACCTGTCCATGCTTCCACCTACCATATGCTTCCACATTGTTTCCATCTTCTCTATATGTCAAAGGATTAAGTATAAGACCAAATGCAAATTGAAGTAAGTGTCAGAAAGATCTAGGTTGCCATTTGCTGCTCGTATTCAAACTACTAGATAAGACTTATTTTGCAGTAAGTCACACATTCCCAAGGCTGACTGTTATGCTCATGTCCTCTCTGCTATGAGCATATTCTTCCTCAGACCATGGGCACTACTGGTCTTAGGTCGCATTTTCCTATGAGTCACTGACTGCTTCATGCTTAAGTTTCACTTGAAACATCACTAATTAAGAGAAGAGCATCACTCTAAAGTCAGTGAAGAAAACATCAGTTTCACCACTCATTTTCTCAGAAAAAATAACCAAACTTAAATCATTTTCCAGCTCTGCCCAAGCAGCTCATAAATGTAAAGGACTCTACTTCCTCTAAATCCAAACTGTGCAAGTAACACATGAGTTTTACACTCTGTTTATTCATCAGTGCCAGTTGCCTCTTCTCAGAGTCTTTTGTTTAGAAGAAAGACCCTGTATGCAGAAAATTAATCAAATCAATATTTTCTTGGATAGTTAACACTTATTTTTGACATATTCTACCACCCTTGATTTGTACCTAGGAGCTCCAGGCACTTGATTATACAAAAAAAACACTGACATTTCCAGTCCTCAAGGTTAGAGAGAAAAATACTTTAGAAATGAATCCAAACTCTTCCAATGCATGTGAAAAACACAACAAAAAATGCATTTTAGATAAATATTCTAAAGTTTTATTTTGTTTTATTTTGTTTTTTTATTCAGGAGTCCTGATTTGTATTACTCGAATGCTTTGTGTTTACAACACTGTCTATAGCTGTTGGATCTTTATTTATTTATTGGCTGAATATTAGGCCTACAAACTGCCAACATCAGGCAGTTTTAATAGGAAAGATAGAAGATTTATTTCACTGGCATTTTCCTGACACTCAGATGTCGTGTATCTGTGTCTGGAGGCCTAAAACTGCCATCAAATTGGATTATAAAAAGAAGAGACTTTAAACAACAAGAAATGAATTCTAAAGGCTTTATTAATGGCTTAGATGGAAATCAAATTTGACTATTTATACTGTAATTATATTCTGTCCTCACCTGCTAGCCACTATTATCATAAAGCTGACTTTTGAAAATGTTATACATTAACTGATTGTTCCACCAGAACCGATAGCCTTTAATCAATATCAACTCCTTGCTTCTGCCACATCACTCCTCAAGTGTATAGCAATTACAAATACATGCTGTACTTTGCTGTTGTTTCAAAAAAATTGGAGTCATATTGTACATTTTAATAAAAAATCTTTCCTTACATGTGTGTGGTTGGAGGTGAACATAAATTGTCAATAAAGTCAACAAAGGTGTTTTGAAAAACAAAAATTTCTGTATCATAAATTTTTGTGAAACTATGAGAGGTTTTTCATGCTCTTGACTTTTTTCTTCTTGGAAGATCATCACATTTATTGTAACTCCACTGAAGCAGTTTGCTCCCTTAAGGGACCTCAAAATTGACAAGGAAAAAAGAAAAAGATTGTGAAAAAATGCAGGGCAGCCAATGTCCTGTCATACTGTAAAAACTTTAATAATGGTAACTGAACTGAATAATGTCATATTTAGCCATACTTTTGGTTGTCAAAATATTCTCAAAGGTACTTTCATAATGTGAAGTGAAATTTATTTTAACTTTCTTGCTTTTTGTAAATCTGTTTGGTTATGTCTGAAAAGCAGGATTGCTCAAAACACATCTAGTAAAAATCAAAACAATGGTTAGAGAATACAGATTGGCTGACTGTAATGATTAACACTACAATCTTATCCAAAAATTAAGGTTTTATTTACAATAAGTACATTGTCAGCACAGCACTTCAAATTTGCAGTTCTAACAGGGGCTAAAAAGTCTAGAATCAAGTTTTCCTTCAGGCAGCATTCAAAGTGGAAGAGAGAAGATAAATCTGTAAATACAAAATCCATCGTGGTCACTGGTAATAAATGAGATTACCGCATGTTAGTAAGTGGGGTTAGAAATTAGTTGTGGAACTGGTTAATTATATGTTGTTCACAGAAAGGTAAGGGAAGAAGGATATGCAAGCACAAAACCTAAGACCATCATTTGACTTCATCGGGATTTCTGAAAGTGACTATGAAGCAAGCATGATGCTTTGTGATACCTTTGGGCAGAAAGAAATAACATTTGAGTCATAAATTACTGGCAGCTATAGGAGTGTCTGGGGAAGTGTCACCATATGCTTGCCCTGTTTTTTACTCTTAGGCATCTGGTTTTGACCACTGTCAGTAAAAGAACACAAAGTCAGATGGATCTTTGGCTTCTTACTATGTTNTTTGCTGTTGTTTCAAAAAAATTGGAGTCATATTGTACATTTTAATAAAAAATCTTTCCTTACATGTGTGTGGTTGGAGGTGAACATAAATTGTCAATAAAGTCAACAAAGGTGTTTTGAAAAACAAAAATTTCTGTATCATAAATTTTTGTGAAACTATGAGAGGTTTTTCATGCTCTTGACTTTTTTCTTCTTGGAAGATCATCACATTTATTGTAACTCCACTGAAGCAGTTTGCTCCCTTAAGGGACCTCAAAATTGACAAGGAAAAAAGAAAAAGATTGTGAAAAAATGCAGGGCAGCCAATGTCCTGTCATACTGTAAAAACTTTAATAATGGTAACTGAACTGAATAATGTCATATTTAGCCATACTTTTGGTTGTCAAAATATTCTCAAAGGTACTTTCATAATGTGAAGTGAAATTTATTTTAACTTTCTTGCTTTTTGTAAATCTGTTTGGTTATGTCTGAAAAGCAGGATTGCTCAAAACACATCTAGTAAAAATCAAAACAATGGTTAGAGAATACAGATTGGCTGACTGTAATGATTAACACTACAATCTTATCCAAAAATTAAGGTTTTATTTACAATAAGTACATTGTCAGCACAGCACTTCAAATTTGCAGTTCTAACAGGGGCTAAAAAGTCTAGAATCAAGTTTTCCTTCAGGCAGCATTCAAAGTGGAAGAGAGAAGATAAATCTGTAAATACAAAATCCATCGTGGTCACTGGTAATAAATGAGATTACCGCATGTTAGTAAGTGGGGTTAGAAATTAGTTGTGGAACTGGTTAATTATATGTTGTTCACAGAAAGGTAAGGGAAGAAGGATATGCAAGCACAAAACCTAAGACCATCATTTGACTTCATCGGGATTTCTGAAAGTGACTATGAAGCAAGCATGATGCTTTGTGATACCTTTGGGCAGAAAGAAATAACATTTGAGTCATAAATTACTGGCAGCTATAGGAGTGTCTGGGGAAGTGTCACCATATGCTTGCCCTGTTTTTTACTCTTAGGCATCTGGTTTTGACCACTGTCAGTAAAAGAACACAAAGTCAGATGGATCTTTGGCTTCTTACTATGTTTCCTTCTTATGTTTGAAGGCAGCATGAAGAAAGCAACACACACACAAAATTCACTTGCCAAATTATAGACAGCTAATAAGCACATTAAGAGTATGCCTCTGAATTTCTGTCTCCCTGTTGATCAATAGGTTTGCATTCAAAAAAACAAGAGTCCACCTGACTGTTTTATCTAAACTTATCACAAATGACCAAGCCAACTGCTTAAGGGCTATTGTCTCATATTCCCTGAACACACAGATAAACTCTACTAGCACAAATGTCCAACAAAGGACAAGAGAAATACACTTTAGCACATAACTTAATTTTGTAGTAGGTTCTTAAATCTCTTCTACATTGGAGTTTTATTTTAGTTTTTAAGTTGATTGTTATTTCCACACTTTGGAATTAAGTGAAATTATAGTACCTATGGAAAATGGATGGCTTTGCCCTACAACTCAAATTAATGGGAAAAAATATTTTTACCTATATTGTTCATGTCAGACTATCCCATGTCATAATGGCATATTAAATATTTTGTTTATACATAATGTTAGAACTTAAGTGAAAAAATTAAAACAGTAAAAAAATCCAAATGTATTTTTTCAAATTCAACCATCTATACATTGCAGATAGTAGCGAAATAAAGCACTAACAAGTATGAACTGAAAGTTTCCTTACGTATTCTTTTTCTAAATGTTAAAAGCCTAGAAAAAAAAATCTTATTTTACATTTAAAAATAAGCAATTTTTCTGTCCCCAAAGCTCTCTGGTAATTAGAAACTATTGAGTTCCCATGACATCATCAGTTCAGAAACTGGAAGATGAACAACCAAGTGGAAAAAAAAGTCTTTTGAGAGGCATGAAGAAGCTAACATGGATTTGCCAAGAAAAAAGCTCTGTCAGACCAATTTAATTTCCTCCTCTGACATGGCAATAAGACTTGTGGATAGAGAAGTAGTAATGTCATTTTTTCATACTAGAAAGGCTTGTGACACATGACATTCTGCTGTGCAAACAAGAAAGCATGGTCAAGCTGAAAATAATGTTCTGTAAACCCATTGGAAGTCTGAATGACTCTCAGTGGTTTGCTATTAACAATGAAAGGTTATCAAGCAAAATCAAATTTTTATTATTTTCAGTATTTTTATTAACAAACAGAATGATGAAATATGCTTATTCAACACACGAATAACATCACTTCAAAAGAGACTGTTCATATATGGGAGAGGAAACTGAAGACTCAAAATGATCTTGAAAAATTGATTATGTGTTATACAAAAAATGTATAATGTTCCTTAACAGGGAAAAGGGCTAGGTACTGAGACTCAAGCAAATTCATGTAACAATTAGGGACTTTGTAGGTAGAAGCTATCCAGTAAAGGTGTGAGGATGCATAGTGAATTGCAAGATGAGGATGAATCATGCTGTCTCTAGGCATATCAGGGATAAGAAGGTCATTAGAGGCAGTCAACATGGCTTCACCAAGGGGAAGTCATGCTTGACCAACCTGATAGCCTTTTATGAGGATATTACCAGGTGGATAGATGATGGCAAAGCAGTAGATGTGGTCTATCTCGATTTCAGAAAAGCAT
>VZTO01025245.1:21732-39185 GCA_013400615.1 Syrrhaptes paradoxus
ATGAGAAAAAACTTCTTTACAGTGAGGCTGACAGAGCACTGGGACAGGCTGCCCAGAGAGGTGGTGGAGTCTCCTTCTCTGGATACATTCAAAGCCCGCCTGGATGCGTTCCTGTGCAATCTGATCTAGGTGTTCCTGCTCCGGCAGGGGAATTGGACTAGATGATCTTTCGAGGTCCCTTCCAATCCCTAACATTCTGTGATTCTGTGATTTTGATAACATGGTTGAAACAGTGACAAATATTCAAGCAACTGGGTCTTACAATAAAATTTTGATACATTACTAGATCTATATCCAGATGTGCTGAGTGTTTGGATGCATGCAATTCATCATACACTCTCAAGGCAGTAGGACTCCAATATCTTGGGTTGATTTAGGAGTCATAAAATGTAAGAGATAATGATACCTTGTCCCTTAAAAACCAGAGTTCCTTAACCTCTTTCACCAAGTCTGGCTCTTCAAGCTGACATGACACCTTTCTAAAGTGGTCTGGACCTTGGCTGTTGTTAAAGTCTTCTTGATTCTTTATTCCTCAAATTCTACCATCAGCAATACTGTGTAAAATGTTTCCGTATTATATCACATGTGCCTGGTCAGACTGACTCCAAAATACCTTTTTAATACAATACAGCTTAATGTCAAATCCTTTGTTCCTAGGCACATGCTAGGAACATGCTAACATCTATGAACCCATTTTTTGTTCTTTAAGTGTAATCATACTGTCACTGAAGTAATGGAATCATGTAAATGCATGATTCAACTGTTTTTGATAGTGTGCTCCAGGCATGTGTCGTAACACCCTGCCCACCTTAGCTGCATTTCTGACAGTTTAAAATGGATCTGAGACCACAAATCGAAGACTAAGCTAACATCTCGCTACTTCCTTTTTCAGTTCTCTACCAGACAGTTTTCCAAGCTTGATCTCTTCCAACTGAAAAATCAAGATATTGGATGCTGTTTCTTGATGAACAGGGAATTTGTATAACCGAATGAGGGCATCCCAGAGATTACATGACAGTACTGTAGGACCAGCCACTAGCAGTCTTGCACATGCCTAAAATATATGTAACAATTTATACCAGAGAAGAGATGCAAGAACCAGGTAAACTTCAGATATAATTCTGGGACCATACTAATGAGGTAGTTTTTGCAACTTCTTTATCCAAGTAGCAACAGATGCAATGAAACTGCAGTCTGAGTCCTAAAATGTCTTTAAATTTGGATGTAAAGTGTTTATGAGCATTGGACTATTCATTTATTTATTGTACCATGAAGTCAATTAACTTTCTGAGTTAGTGATCAAAATAATCTACTCATCTGCTTTTAAATTCTCTGTTCCAGAAAAGTCACTGCTACTAAGATGAAGAAAAAATATCCAAAGCATTATATATTGGATAATACCTGTGCTCACTCAGGCTCCTTAGCCACCTTTCAAAACAGTACTGAACTTTAAAGGTCTTCAAAACGTGCATGACTAACCAACATTTCAGTATAACATATTGAAAGTTTCTCCTTTTATCAATAAACTTGTCTGAAGATTGGCAAACATAAACTCTTCACTTCCTTTAGGAGGTGCAGTTGCCAGTTGCTGTTCTACTTTTGTCTGAACTTCAGCTTTTTATCCTGTAGAGATACTCTCTACGTGTCTATATTAATGCCATTGTGCAAAACCCAAGCATTGTAAATTATGGATATTTAGTGGTATGACTGAAATGGCAGCAGACATACATTGACTGGAGAAGAGACTGTGTAAGGAAGGTGAAAAAAAAGGTTATTTTGATTTCGTGCTGTTCTTACTATCTCATAAATAATTGTGTCTGTAAGGGACATTTTATGAAGGAGGAAAGGTAAAATGACACAGTGTTCATTTTTTAACATTGTCTTAAAGGATATTAGAAAGCAAAGGATGAGAGTAATTAATAAATATATACTAAATATATAACATCTTATCCAATATACCTAATCTGAAAACAGGAAGTTTCACATTAGCCCAAACATGCTCTGTTAGTGAAAGCTGAATTCATATTCTGTCAGTGAAAATTAAATGATACAGACTACATGTACACAATTCAACAAAGTATCATCCCAAGCAGAAAATTACAGGAATAAATAACCTTTTCCAATGCTAGGAAGGGTGGTGCTTGATTAAAACTCTTGGTTTAATAACAGCTGCTTTTTAATTCCATGCAATTAAAGATTTTTTAATAGGGGACTCACATGGCAAACTGTGTAGGATCTCCTAAAGATTATATTGATGAAGCTTTTAAATATTTTTTGAGAAAAAAAAGATCAAGAAGAGAAATATCTCCTTACTAATTAGAATAAGAAGTATAAACAAACACTTGCAGAAAGTTAACAGCATTTCTAAAAGAGCTCATGGAGGCTCTACAATTTCTTGGCCAGTGTTGCAGATTGCTGTTACATTCACTGGCTCCTTCAGTGGAAAGGACATGCTCATTGCTTAACGGTGACAAGAAAGCATGCTGACATAAGGTGTACCTTGCACAGCTGTGTTCAGCTGCTGGTATGGTTTTAGAAATTTCAAATCCGGGGCTAAGGGACAGTGTATAAAACAGTCTAAAACACTTGAAAGGGATTCAGCTTTTCTGCTTGACCGGTATAGCAGTTTTTCTTTCCATACCTGTGACCTACTCTCATAAGTACCATACCCTAAGACATGCTTCGAAGAACTGTCTTTGTTTACAGTAAATTTACCTGATGCAGATCAGGTAATGTGAACAAGGTTAGGATATGTCATCCCTACAGAGGCAATGAAGCCAAATAAAGCAGTGGTTACGGTATGGCTTGTATTACAAGATGTTTCTGAAGAGTGTGGATTTTAATGAATGCCTTATGTTGGACATTGTATGCTGTGATGCTAAGACTTAGAGAGGACTTTTGCCTCTGGCAGGCACAAGCATACATCCCTGCTGCAAGGAGAAAACAGCTGAAGGATAATTTCCAGCTCCAGGCAGAGATGGAATGGATCTGTACAAAGGGAATTCCTGCTCTCTGGCTGAAATAATCGTGCTTTACAAAAATGCCATATGGATATTTTGTCTTCTTCACATTAACTCTGACTGGTTGACAAACATTTTAACTAACAGAATGAGGAAGATTTGCATAATTACACTGTATTTTTTAAGAACGATACAAGGAATATGCAAATTTTAGTTTAGCTTCTAGTATAACTTTGCTTTTATTGGTTCATCTTTTCATACCTCCAAGGCTGTTGCCCAGCAACAAAAATGTCATAGAAGTTATTCACACCCACCTAGTGGAAAAGTCTGTCTAAAAGGAGACAAAATCAGTTATCAAAAAAATCTTTCCCATTCTAAATGAAAGAGATCTATCTGTCTGTCTGTCTATCTCTCTATCTATTGTCAGTTGTTATTCTTCTATTTGTTTCATTTTTCACATTGTCTGTGTTCACCGTTTTTCACTTCAATGATCAGATATGCTTATAGGAGAGGAAGACCTCTATACCTAGGAGAAAAATAATGTTCTTAAAGTTGCTTGCTGTATTATTTCTTAAAAGTAGAGTGGAAGACAAAAGGCAAAGAATTTTGTTTGTTTGCAAGTGAGCTTTTCCTTTTCGTGTCCCAATCCACACAATTATCAGAAATTAAAATCTGGGTTTTAGTTAAATCAGATACAAATCCTCATTAGAAAATGTCAATAACAGTGAGTCATAATGTTTTGTCTGCTGCTTCACATCTGAAGAGAGTGAAAACCACTGGACTTATCAATAACGGTTCCCCTAATAAACCAACAGAACAGTACCAATAGTACTTTAAAGAAACCCACAACAAAACTTGTACTTACCACCAAGGCAGAAAACATGACAGGAATAATCTAAAATCTTATAACAACAAAGATTTTATTTTACTTTTACAACAAATCTGTGTCATAATAAAGCCTGTTTGATTTCAAAAATTCTGCAATAAAGCACTTATCACTGTAAATTTCATGTGTTCCTTCAAACAATAGAATGATACCACCACTGGAACCCTTTTTTTGCTACAGATCTTTCTGTCCTCTGTTCATGGTATTTAAATAAGAAAACTATGGGGTTTTCAGATTTATAAAGTTAGACCTCCAGAGGTCACCTGGTCCAAACCCATGCTCAGAGAAAGTTGATGTTGTTTTTTTAAATCTAAAACATGCAGGTAGAAGGAGCATGCAGTTGACCCAGTATTCACAAGATGACTGAGCCACAACTGGGAACCAAAAGACAAAATGAGAAATTGCTTTCTAAGCACTCTCATGGTGCACAGAGGAGGTGGAGCAGGCTTGCCATTGGCTTCTTACTTAGCTAAAATTGAAGGAGTGTCAGTGACCAGGAGAGGTGAAAACTGGATAGGTAAGGGAACTAGGTGGTGTGTGAAGGAGCCTAGAATGGTCCCTTAGGACTACCCATGATTTCTGACTTTGGCACCCGAAGGGTGGCAACACACTACAGCAGCTGCCCTGCACTATCTATGTTGTCTGCCTCTGGCATGCTGGAGGCCTCAACCCATGCAGACACCTGGGTCCAAGATGCAACCATCCAAGCCTTTCCTGCCTTGTACAGAAGTTTACCTCCCGAGTTTCCTTCAAAACTAAACTTCCCTGTGACTCTTAAAAGGTAATGACTATTGCCATAAAATAAAAAAATACTTTACTTTTTTAGGTTCTTTCTTTCATAGGCTCACATAATAGAGGTTTTCTTCAGCAGCTGAAAATATTAACATACACTTGAGATTAATTTAAGACGCAAGAAAAATACTTCATTCTGTCAAATGCGCTATTAAGGGCAGAGTCAAATAATTATATTAACATCCAGGGTCATGGCTTCAGATAATGTTTTACTCAAAAAATGTAAGTTATAAAGATGTTTTAATTCGAATTGACATAGCAGAGCAACTGAAACATACAGGTCAGCTGATACATAAAATTATATATATTGAAACATTTAATTTGTATATTTACATAAACATGTAACTGTATGCACATATATATGACTAATCCTGAACTAACAATACAGTGGAGAACTGGTTCTTATAATTACATGTGTCATATGAATGCTGAGTTACAAGCTTTTCTTCTCAGTCTAAAGGCAATGAAAGGCAGGTCTGCATACCACTCCCTTGAAAACAACTAACATGTGGAAGTGATATTCATTTTATTAAAACCAGAAATAAGTATAAAATCACTCAGCGTAAATTAAGAAGGTGTACTCTTAGATTTCCTATGGCACACAGTAAGGCGCTTCTTGGCTTAGGACTTTTCTTCAGCAAAGGCCAGTCTGCTAACCACACTAAATGTTTGAGGTTTCGGTTCAGCTGGAAGATAAAGAGAGATTGTCAAGAAAACCTGACAAAGGAAGACTGATTAATGTGAAAGTCTAAAGCAACTATAGGCAGGAATCTTATACTATACCTAGGATGCAATGTGGTATAAGACTGAATTTTCACTTGTCTCTGGTCTGCCAACATCCTGCCTTCACTGAGGTTAGATGGAATGAATAAATGGGTATGAGTGTCCCACTTAGATATAAGATACATTGACACCTCTGAATAAAGAAAGGCTTTCTCTACTTTTGGAAGTGTAAATACCATTCTCCCAAGGAAATTCTTGAGAGTGCCACATAAATTTGCTGTCCCAGCGCGTGAGAATTACTGAGCAAGAGCTATTGAAAGAATAGGTCCTGACTGATCTGGTGACATGACATCAAATCTGTCAGTATGACTTGGAAAATAACTGATAGCGGGGCTTCGTGGTATCAAGGGATATGACTGATAGTTATGGGGGTGACCCTGATAAACATTTGGGTCTAGAGCTGCTTTTGATGCCTGTAACTGGATGAAGACTACATACGCTGCTGTTGACAAGTTCAACATTCAAAGTCAGTGATTAAAAAGTTAGTCTTGAAATGGCTTTCTGAAAGTGAATTTGAACTGGAACCATAATTATACTTTGTTGCCATATGCTAGTTGGACCAGTAGTGTAGTTAACGGATTTTCTGAAAGAAAGCAGAAGTGGTAAGTGTAAGAATTTTCTTATGTAGGTCTAGTACAAATTTAACAATTTTTAATATTAAGGGTTTTTAATTTTAGTTGGGTCTGGTGTTCAAAATGTAAGACAGGCTTGTCAAAATAATGGTTTTCTTCTCTTTTCCCATTTGTGAAAAGGAAATGGCATCAACAGACTACCATTGCAAAACAGTTTGGTTTCTAGAGGTGGAAAAGCTTGAGGAGGGATACAAACAATTATCTTTATTCATGTGGAAAATAAATGCTTCATGTTTTATGTCAGTTTTTCTATATGGACAGTCTGTTTCACTGTTGAACTTCATATGTCCATGCTTTACCAGTCATTCTTAATGAGTAAGTAAAAAAAAGCTGAAAGAAAAAACCCTGCCCATCCCACTCCTGTGTGAACAGTTACTTATCTCATACCCCATATTTACCTTTTTACCCTTGAGTGGTCACCACCAAGCTCTGAAATATCTGCTAAACCTCTTTATCAGAGTAACTTTGTGTTGTTTCATTTGTACTGCTTTTTTCAATCTGGAAAAATATTTGCTGTCAAAAGGAAATGTGTGCATTTGCAATTTATCTCATTGTATCCTTTAGAATAACTATTTCCACTTTTCCATTGAAATGTAAATGGATCACACAAAATTTCAGTATAATATAATATCAGTATTAATTTGAGTCTGTTGCTCTGTTGTGCTCCATGTTGCAAGTTAATTTATGAAGACTTTAATATTAACCTTAATTAAATTATGGTCACCAGTTCACCTTTGTCTACTGCTTTCCAAAATAACAAGCTATAGGTTCTTTGTAATACCTTTCAAAAGGATACATGGCGGTGCTCTTATGAGGTTGCATTTATCTTACTGGCATAATTGTGCTATTCTTAAATTAGTCCCTGTTAGAAAGGCAAAACAAGCATCATCATCTCACCTTTCTTGCAAGATCTTTTCCTGAACTAAGGGAAAAGGAGCAGGAGAGAATGAAGGGGAAGCAGAGAGGAGGGAGAGGAAAACAAACAAAAAAAATAACACTTTTAAAATCTTTAAAGTAAAAAATACAAAAAAACCCCCACTTTTTAAATCTTTAAAGTAAAAAATATTTATAAAGTCAGTATTATCTTTAAAAGGTTTAAAAGCAACTTTATTTTCAAAGCTTTAGATTAATATGATGAATGATTTTTTCCAGTAGATTTAACTGACAATTATCTCCCCATCTTGACACATTAATATGTATGTTTATATGTACAGTTACAATTTGTCACGTGCAGTTCTTCCCACCTCACAGAGATCTTGTTATACCACATAATATTCTCCAGAGTAGATTAAAATAAAATTGTATTTAGGCAAAAACATTTATTACTGGTGCACCACTTCTCTGCTAGCTATTCTGCCTCCCCTAATTTTAATCACACTTCCCTATGATAATGTAAGCAACACTATGAAACTTCTGAGGCGCCAGCACAGGGTACCTTGCTCCCTGACACATTTTGCTCTCGCTGTGCCCTCTAACCTAGGGAACCAACTTTTGGTTGTGAGAATTCACAGTGCTGCCTTGCAGAGCTCATATGGCAGTGTGGATTCAGGCTTTGCCCGAGCTGTGTTGCCAGGGCTCTGAATTGTTACCGTTTCATGTTCTATCCCAATATCAGCTTAGGATGTTGCAAATTTATTGGGGGGGGGGGAGGGGCGGAATTAAATCTCAACAATGGAGTCAATGGAGTATCTTCCCCTCCCTGCATTTTTTTTTGCCAAAATGAAAGAAATTATATATATATGCATTTTTGTAGCTCAAATGATGATGTAGGACTACACAGCTAAATGCAGTTGTAAAATTGTTGTAATTCAGGTTTGTATCAGAGATAAAAACCTAACGATAATATTCTGGCTTACTCAGTGATGTCAGGAGCTAACCTCTAACTTTTCTTCTCCAAGGCTTTAAAATTCAAGGTCTGTTTGCCTTCCATTACATCATCTCTCTTTGCTGAGCTGCTGCTGTGGTTACATGGTTAAATATTCTTTTAGAAGAAGCATCCACTTGTGTGCATTGCCATCTTAGTCAATTGTCTAGTACAAATTTGCAGCTCTTATCCGTGTGTATTATAAAAATATAATTGTTTGAAATGTTTTTCAGGGTTATTTGTAAGTGGAAAAAAACCCATAAAGTAACAATTTTCAAAAATTTCTGACAATACTTATAATTTATGTTACCTGAAAGTCGAGTATTTTCCTACAGAAATATTTGTAAAATCCCAGACCTTGAATTATTCTGAGTGTTTTTTTAATCTAAAAGAAGGCCTCATTTTCCAGTCACCATATCACTGCAATAAAACAGGTGTCTGCCATTCATAAGTACTGACTGCAGTGAACAGGTAACAGACTTGCCTTTCCTGCTCTAGATTCCCACCCACATTGTGACTTTCAATGACACCTGAGACTGTTCAATTAATTTCAGCAACCTAGGCTATAACTTGGCAGACCAAGCAAGACCCTTAGGACTTTCTACTTCATCTTTCTCTGCATTGGACTGTCTAATGCAACCAAGGGACCACTTGACTAGGACATCCAACTTTCTCTCCATAGTATTAATAAATTATACTATCATAAATTAAACTCTTAAAATGCACATTATTATAAGTAAGACTCCTTTTGAAAGGAACTGTTAACTGACTCAAAGGAGAACCTTTGATACACACTTTTTCCCTTAAGTGTGCTCACTGAACCTTCCTGTGCACATTGAGCTACATACATATCAGTGTCCCTGTCATTCCTAAGAGAAGGTTATAAAGAAATCCTCTTAGGAAAGCTTCTGATACAAAAAAAATTGAACAGTTTATAAAATGATATTGAAACCAAGTGATAAATATGCAAATTAAACTTGCCAGGTGGCAGGAACTCTTTCAATGTTCCTTTTCACCTTTATATAGAGTCTGAAAGTCTTCTGCCATTCACTTGGTCTCAAAGTGATTTGGAGTAATACTCTGTGAACAAATTCAAAATCAAAAATGTATATTTTCCATGTAATTCTTATACATTAAATTAAACACTTCAAGAAAAAATATAAAACAGGTATGAACA
Organism: Syrrhaptes paradoxus; assembly: GCA_013400615.1. NCBI lineage: Eukaryota > Metazoa > Chordata > Aves > Pterocliformes > Pteroclidae > Syrrhaptes > Syrrhaptes paradoxus. Next base: position 30,827 of record VZTO01025245.1, read on the forward strand.
CTGATAATGGTGGGAATATCAAGAGTAAAGGAGAATAATTCTGTGTATGGCTGGAATCAAAGGGTAGAACAGACAGTTACATCTGCACAAAATCTTGTGAGCGCCCAGAACAAGCCAGAAGGCTTATCCATTTCAACATGTATCCATCTATGACTACCTCCACAGGCAGGACAGAGAACAAACTTTCAGCTGCACATCAAGTTCAATACACAGACTGAGATTACAGGTTTTAATAGCTGACAATAGAAAATAAAACACCTTACTGAAAAGATAATTTTAAGTAACATGAAATAATGGTTGAAATAGTTTTAATGCATCATTTTTTTACATGAAGTCCTGAGAAAACCAATGCAATATTTAATGAATATAGTGATTGTATTTTGTTTGCCTGAAGTTAAACATAAATGAAACAAGTTAAGCAAACAAGTATTTTACTCTTATTTTCATTATTATTGCTACTGCTTTCCTTCCAAAAACGTAGTTTGTAGTTGACTCTTACAATGTAAAACTTGATGAGATTTTAAATTGGGTTATTAAGGCCTGTTTGATTTGTTCAGTGCTAGCCAATGCAGCAACAAAGTTTAAGCATTTCTTTGCCTTTTTGGTGGGGACAGGAAAGCAAAACTGAAGCATATCTTAAGTGATAAATTATCAAAGTAATCCTGTATTATATTTAACCATAGACTTCAAGAAAGTTGGAATATATGGTTTCAATGCTTCTTTCTTTCAAAGTAGAAATTTTGCTAAACTGATATCCCAAAAGTTTACTTCAAACAGATCTTATCTCACAAATATTTTGAGTATGCTGTGTTAGTTTCTTCTCCCAGCTTTTTAACCGTCTTCTTAATTGAAAGGAATGTCTTCTGATGTGCTTGTGTGATAAGGATACGTGGTAAGGAAAAAGGCAATATCTCATACTTTTAATAAGGGACTATCTTTATGAAATTGTTTGCAGGGGTCAAGATTCATTTCCTGTCAAACATATCACACAAGTATTAATAGCAGCGCCTATATTAGTCCTGTTTCATGGTTTCTCTGCATGGGAGTTTTCCAGGTTACAGAGCAATTGTAGCATCCAGCTAGTTTAGAGAAATTTTTGTATGTCCTAATTAATGCAACTCACTTCAATTAATGTTCTGGGAAGCCTAAATGAGTACACAGCAACATTTTTTTTCAATACTCAACTTCTCATATTAATTGCATTCCAGTGGAGAAACCTACCTAGGAGCACAGAAATCTATCATATTTGCCTTCTAGATTCAAAATGATGATGTACCAAGAACTTACAAGTTCTAAGGATATGGCCATTTTGAATTGTGATTTTGATGAAAGCTTCCATATTATTTTTTTTTCCTGCCTAATTCATGGTCTATTTAGGCACTTGGCAGCTTCTCACGTTTTTACTGAAATTTTACTTCTTTACAACCAGATTTCATATAGCTTGCTCTCACTTTTGGAAACTCTGGAATGTGAGTAGTCTGTGTCCTGAAGAAATTTTCAATTTTGCCAAAGAAATATAATTGTTTAGTTCATTTCAGGTAGCAGAACCAAAATGTTACTGCATGTGTTGACAGGTTGCTGGGCAGAACAGGTGAATGTCACGAACAACAAACAAAGGTGGACAGGCAGGGTCTGCGGAAGCCAGAGCAGAGCTGATTTCTGTCACAGCTGCCATGGCAACTCCCACTTCCTCTGCCTGTGAGGGGCTAACTCTCCTTTGTGCATGTGTACCTGCACAGAGTTATCACCTGGTTACCCCAAGAGGGAGGGGCTGTGATGTCGCTGAGTCCCCCCCAACTCATTTCTGGAACACACTAAGACCCCTGACTGATTCCCAGAACATTCCTAAAACACATTCTGCAATGTCATACAAAACTGGCCACACCACCGGGCACATGCCCACCATCTGAGCATCACAACTTCGAACAAAGACCATCGCTGGATCCAAGAGTGATTATATCATTCTGGAATCTTTCCTGTCTCTCCTCTTTCTCTTTTCCCTTCTCTTTTGATATTCCTTTTTTCATTCTCTCTCTCTTTCTCTCTGTCCCTCTGTTTCTAACTTTTCTGGCACATGAGAGTTACACTGTTACAAGTTCTATTATGAAAAGGTGATTCCAGCTCCTTTCCGGGCTTGTTCAGCAACTTTGTGCAGGAAGCCTCATTCTGGTAAGTGATTGACAATTTCAGCATTGTGATAAGTGATTAGCCATTTTAGCGCTGAGAAGTGATTGCAAGTTTTATGTGTCGATAAATGGTTGTGGGTCTTGGATAGTGATAACTAATTGTGATGTTGTGTGTTTTGATATTGCTGGAGACTGTTATATTGTTGCAAGTTCTTAGTGTTGTTAATAGGCTGTGATATCGTTATAAATTTTCTTTGCAACTTATTTTATCTTTTGTAATTCCGCTTCATTTTACACCTTTTTAACTGATTTCTTAATTAATTTTTTATCATTTTACATCTTTTTATAAAATTGTTGTTTAATTGAACCTCTCAAGGCAATTGTCAGTGCATTGCCACGCAGACATCCAAAAGAAACCTCCACCTTACCCGTCGGGTGGAACGAACGGGACACTGTACTATTTCCTGTCAACCTTCATTTCATAGGGACAGAGTTTATATCTTTTGAATAAAACTGAATGACCTAATCTCATGTTAGAAATTCTTATTTTTCCCCTGTAAAATTAGATTAGAAATATTTATATGAATTTCTATACATATATGTAGTGTCTACCTCTTTCTGTATACACACACACAAAATCTGCTTACCATGCATACATGTTAGTGTGCACACACATATTGTAGGTATACACATTCAGGTGGAAAACATGCTTTTTTTTGGCCTTTGCTCGGATAACATTTTTCTTCTACTTACTAAGAAAGTATCTCTTCTTCTCATTGCTCTAACACTCATTTGGTGTCGGCAAGGTACAGAGATGGATATACTAAATAAATGCAGGTATCTAGTTAGATATCCAGACATTTTAAAGCTGACAGCTTTATTCTAGTTCTGCAAACTGAACAGTATATTCCGGTGGAATAGGTATTTCTGTGAATACCTCTTCATTTCAAGAGAATCCACACAGGGACATGAGTTGGACCCTTAAGGAAATTTAGTTATTTGTTGTTAAAGCAACAATTTTTCGTTGAACACTTATTTTACTTCAGTATTACTGAACTGAACTTGTAGAAAACAATGAAAGAAACTCAAAGAAAATAGGTATGATGATACCCTTTTCTAAGAACAATAAATTTTATTCCAGTCATGCAGATGTGATATTGTTTGATTATACAGGTTATTAATGCAGCACCCTAGATGTATTTAATATAATAACACAAGTCAAAGAGAGAAGAGTATTCTTACCATCTGCCAATGCAACAGCTAGTTTCTAACCAACTGAAAATCATGGTCTTAAGGTACAGGTTATGTATGTATATTCCAAAGAAAGACTTTGCGAAATAGAGTTATCTACATTATTATAAAAACAACAATGGTATACTAACTGGTAAATGAAACACAAAGCTGGTAATTAAATAATTAGTAAAATAAATACTGATCTATAATAATTAGTGAAAAATAAAGCTCATAAAAATGAATTTCACTAATGACTAAATGCTGTTAGTTAATAATCTATAGTGTTCTCAGTTCTTTATTAAGCCTTCTCTGAAAACAGGTGAAGAGCTAGAACCTTGCTCTGATATAAAAGAAAAGGGTGGAGAAGTACTCATGCCTGGCAGTAACCATGTCTGTCAAAGACTGCATCACTAGCAGCGCTGTCTGTTTTAACAAAATGTGATAAACAGTGCAGAGGCCCAAGTGAGAGCTTAGAATTTATTGTACTGACGAATGACTTTTAGCTCATCACTGCTCTTAAGAATGATTTGTCTTGCAAACATAATTTTGGTATTTTGGGTTTTACTGTCTATGTCTTTCATGGGATAACTTATGGACCTTTTGAGGGTAACTTATGAACCTTTTGATTATGACAGAGTTCAATTCTATTATACTTAAGGTTGAAAATCTGTCTCTCTTTAAATGTCAACCCTTAAGTGCTCTAAAAGCCATATAGACACTGAACAGTGATAGAGAATACCATTATTGCTCCAAAATAGGGAACATTTCCTGAGGCAGAATCCATTCTGCTGACCCCAAAACTTCATTTGAAGATAAAACCATACCTTAAAATTGTGTCCAAAACACAGTCACTGAATTTCTTTCACTTTTAGACATAACATACCCACTATACCCACTATCTAGAAACAGATAACAATACTTGAAAGTGTTTGGACTCATGTGAAATGGGTAATACTGGATTAAGGTGGTGCAAAACAAAAAATCAGTAAAGTCTCTATAGACTGCAGAGTTGAGTGTATTTCTGTGGCTTGAGTAAGAAAATAGCCCAATTTTGCCACAGGCGTCACAGATGGAGATTCTTATGTTTGTTGTAACCGTTTCTCTCTGTTGCCTTTTGTTCTGCTGGTTTAGCTTAGTGGTGCTACAAACACCATCTCTGGCAACTCTGCCACCAACACATGGACCATAATAGTAGTTTCCCATGTTGTGGAACTAACATCAGATAGCTAACAATTTGCCTGAGCATATTTTTTAAGTGCTCGTTGGCCTGCCTCCTGGAAATCCAACTCATTTTTACCACCTCTTGAAATACTTTTAGGCACTCTACTTTGACATATGTGTCAGATGCCAGTCCAATATAACTGACCCTGTAGGAGTGTTGCTTCAATGCTGAATATTTGACTACCACTACATTGGTTCTTATTCTGAAAGATTGTACTTCATGGGCACAGAGAATGTGTGTGTGTAGGGGTCCAAAATGTTTTCTGGAACACCTCTAAATTGTTTACATTTTTCAGCCAAACAAGAGAATGGGGATTACAACTGCATAGTGCCCATTTAGTTTCGTTTGGATTCAGATGCCTATTTCATTCTTGAAAGGCTGTTTTAATCTCCTCAAAAGCTGTTCAAGCTTTTCCTCTGTTCCATGAGACTTCATCATCAATCATGACACTCTGAGATGGCATGCTGCCACAAGGGAAAGATATCTAGTGCTGCACTGTCAACAGAAACAACTGGCTTGACTAGCTTTCCATTAGGATCAAACAAAACCCAGACCTCTGTTTCGACCAAAACACTTAACAGCAGGATCAAAATAGTAATGTACTGCAAATCCTCCAGTGTGTGTACAGTCTGTATACAACTATTAGCAAAGAGTAGGTCATGGGCCAGCAGCTCTACAATCTTTGACTTAGAGCAGTCTCTGTAGGCAGAAAATTCCATCATTATCAAAATGCAGATACAGAGTCCTTTATTATTGACTTAAAATCAAGAGCTGCTGTAGGAAAGATGCTTAAAATAACCCAGTAAGGACCTGTTTAAAAACAAAAAACAAAAACAAACAAAACGAACAAAACAAAAAAGCCACCCCAACCTTCCCCCACAAAAAAACCCAACACAACCCAACCCAAACAAACAAACAAAACCCCAAACTTCCTTCTGTCCATTTTTAACCATGAAAGCTCTAACACTCTACTTCATCTCCAGATCCTCCTCAAACCTTCCCCCACAAAAAAACCCAACACAACCCAACCCAAACAAACAAACAAAACCCCAAACTTCCTTCTGTCCATTTTTAACCATGAAAGCTCTAACACTCTACTTCATCTCCAGATCCTCCTCAACGTGCCATTAACAATCACCTTAAGCAGATTTGTGCAGAAGCCTCTAGGTACCTTCATGATGACAAAAGACACTAACCAGGACCTAAGTCTACCCTCTGACTTTTTCTTTAATTGACCTGTCTGGAAAAATTGTATCAAAGGCTTTGTTTAGACCAAAGACATATTTGTAACTTCACTTATAATAATCTTTTTCATATAATATGGAAAGAATATGAATAAATATTAATATATTCATAACTTTATAGATATATATAGCAGTAAAAATCAAGGACTTCTGTGCATGCCACTAGCCAAGCTACGGGCACTAGTCAAAAGCATATTTTCTACAGTAACCCATGCTAATGATCTGGGTGCCAGTTAGTTACTAGTATTGTTGTCCTACCAGCAACAGAAGCATGATATCATGTGCCAGGAGCCTTGTGGAATCTAAAGCAACCTTCTTATCTAGCAAACTGAATTACATAAGGGAGCATGCATAAAGAATGAACCAAACCCACAGATAGACTGAATTATGTCTAGACAAATATCTGGGAGTAAGAAGGTCTCTTGTAGCAATGTTTCCAAGTGAAGGGTTTGGTATTTTTTAATTACTTATTTGTGGAAATTGCAATATGAATGTAACTGTTAAGATATCTTCAGATTATTCTCAAAGGCAAAGTATTTAATGTATGGAAATCCTGCTAGGAGGAGAGGTTGAGAGGGCAGAAGATGAAAGGAAAATAAGGGTTAGGAGTTCTGACTGTAATTGACCCCTTTCTTTCATTTTTTCTATCAGTCTGGTGTGTTTCAAGGGGCTTAATGTGGTCTCTTGTAAAGCTTCTCTATCTCCTACACTATGAATTCAGATGTTGTTTTTATTGACTTATTCATTCTGAGGGTTCATTCTGAGTTGAGATTTAATAGTTTATATAGATCATCATTAGTAGTTTCTGTATTTCATCGTTGTTATTTACCCTTTTTAACTACTGCCCCCTTATTTTTTATGAAAAAGCACATATTAACAAATTAGTGTTCAGCACCAAAGGCTTATTCCTATGCAGCGTGAATAAAAATCTCCGTCAAGGAGTGACTTCTAGGAAATGATGAATCCTTCCAGTACAGCTGACCTAGCTATTCCCATTTAAGTTAAAACAATAGACTTTTTTTCATTTCTTAGGTAATTTAATTATCTCATTACCTGTTCTTTCCCGTGCATTCATTTCTGCTGTGGCTTCTCTTTAAATCCAAAAAAGATCAGTGAAACTAAATTTTAACAGGGATGCAGATAGAGTTAATTTAAGACTAGGGACAGAACAACAGAAGAAGCTTGCGTTTTGATCCCGTTAGCTGCAGAATCATTTGATAACAGTTAATGGACTTGTTAAATGAGACAAAAATTAATTGTGTTCAACCCTTGCACAGTTGTTCTGTCATGCTCATGCTGGAAAAAAGAGTTACAATAAACAAACAAGGAGAAAGGGACTGACAATAACTACTATACTTTTACATTACATTTATTCAGAAAGGTAAAGTTTTTTACAACTCCAGATTAAGAGAAACCCAAACCATCAATTTTCAGACAAAATAATTACATTTGCCTTCAGGAAGTTTCGGAGTGAAAGTGTCAAAACAGGACTTCACTCCCAACACTCCCTCTCTGAAACAGACTCTGGCTAGAAGAAGCCAGTTTAATGAAGAATTTCAGCTGACAAAATTTCATGGTTTAGCAGCATATGGTTCCACTGGAGTTTACTGAATAAGCTACTGTCAGCCTTCAGGGAAGGAAAACAGCTAGAATAAATTAGAATAAATTACTGCAGAGCTGGCTCCATTGCAACTGAGAGTTGAGAATTAGGGATCAATGACTGATTTGTTTTTTGTTTATTTCATTTTTTTAGAACTGACTTTGAAGACCAACATTCCGCCCAAACAAGGTGAAAAACTTAACACATTTTTTTCTTACTGGAAGTCATAACCCACTATGTTCTAAAGCAGAAACACGGCCTCCAAGATACCCAAGCAGCCGTAGACATAAACTTTTGTAGTTTTCCTGATCTTCTGCCGTTTTCAGTAGTATTGCCCATAGCTGAACAGCAGCAACATACACAGAGAGAAGCTGGGTCAAGCCAGTGGCTGTTACAAATTAAGGCTTGTTCTTTTCATTTGCAAAAGGAGTCCCTGCCACCTCTGGTTTTGACTCTCCACCACCTTTGTTGCAACTAAATGTACAAAGGTTTTCAGGCTCAGAGAGTTGCTGTTGTAAGCTAATTAATTAAACAATTGATTAACTACTATCAAGCATTAATTACACAGAACTAATTAAGCTATTCATCCTACAGATTAAGCAAAAGCCTCTTACCAATTGCCAGACTTAGATATTCATATGTGGTGCTAGATAACTGGAGTAAACATCATTTCTTGGTATTTATCAGGCCAGCAGCTGTCCTGGACAATATCACACAGAATCACAGAATCACAGAATCACAGAATGTTAGGGATTGGAAGGGACCTCGAAAGATCATCTAGTCCAATCCCCCTGCTGGAGCAGGAACACCTAGATCAGATCGCACAGGAACTCATCCAGGCGGGCTTTGAATGTCTCCAGAGAAGGAGACTCCACAACGTCTCTGGGCAGCCTGTTCCAGTGCTCTGTCACCCTCACTGTAAAGATGTTTTTTC
>VZTO01025246.1:799-15520 GCA_013400615.1 Syrrhaptes paradoxus
TTCAAAGCTTTCAACAAAAGAAAGCATTGTTTCAAAAAGCCCTTGTATGCCATTAGTAAAGGAGGTAACTGTGGTATTAGATTTTTCTGCTGCTGCTTTAAAAAGGATGAAAAAAGAAACAGCTTTTTGATTGGGAAAGTCGCAAAGAATAATAAAAATAGTGAAGGAAATGTATTTTATGTTATTGAAATGCCATTAGACAAATGAAGATACAGGAAAGAAAATCCTGATAAAAACATGCATTTATGTACATGTACACACATCTACACACACACAAACGTAAGCTTTTGCGTACTTTTTTTACAAAAAAATCAACAGGCAGCAATTGCTAAGAGGGTCTATGAATAGAAATTGGTTATAATAGGGATACAACTTCTGTCATACAATATTAGTGGTTTTATCTGAGGGTGCTAATTAAAGCAGTATACACCAGATATACATATTCCCAGCTTTCATGCTGGCTTGTCAAACAAAATAGAGGCCAGAAACACCATTTCACTAATTTGAGGGATAAACTAACAAAAGAAAATAGGGAGGGAAGAATTTATAAGAAGAGACACAGAGGAGATGGATGCCTCACAAAAACCAAACCTGTGGGTAGTTACATGTGCTGTCCCTGAACCTGGAGACAGTTTCACAGGCATTGCAAATTTTTTATCCTGGTGGTGTGATTGACTGGATCCATAGAGAAGTAAGGCCATGGCCACGACCTTGTCAGACTCCTTCCTGTTCAGCTGGGAGGACCTGTGAGGAGGTTTTCACAAGGGGTAACCAACCTTAAAACTCAAGAGGCACAGAAATTGAACATGCATTTGCTTACATCCTGGATACAGTATCCATAGAGACACCAGGTAAACTGACATACAGGGAAGGGAAAGCCACAATATCAAAGCATATGAGCTTGGAACAACCAGTCATGGGATTAACACATGAATAGCAGGTGGCTTTTCCAAGGGTCATTTATCAAGGAACAAAGAAAGTTGTGGGTACAAGGAGTCTCATGCATACTACATCACATATAATTTGACTACAAGTCAACCACTTTATTCCATAAATAGAACAGCCTAAGTGAGTCTTCTTTGAGCTCTCCCTGCCTAAGCAGATGGCTGCATGGTGGTGATGGGATGCTTCTCAAGGTTTCTCCTCAAGGCAGAGAGACCTTTTACCAACTGCAAATCTTTGGTAACTGACCAATATTGCACGCAAACTTATATTATAGCACATTAAGATTTTGAATTGGTAACTTTGATTTTTGTCTCAGTAAATTTGATTTTGTCTTTGCAGTTTTGAATCATTATTACATCCTTTGTGCAGTACAGTAATAGAGTGAACTTTGCCATTGAACTTTTTTAAGTCACATTTTTGCAACATCATATCTCGATAGAACCAATTTTACTAATATGTTTGACAGTGGTTCTTTAAGTGGTTTATATCATCTATTTGAAACAAATTGGAGTAGTGGGCAGGATCTTAAATCAGGAGTGACAACAAAATTCTGTAGTTGGCAGGTTCCTAAATCAGGATTCACAACAGTGTCAGACCAAAGCTGTGACTCCAATCAAGACAGTCAGTCTGAATTTCTACCTATTTTTCAGCCTTCTGTAAGACCTCTAGGCAGACACATAGAAGAACTGGGACTCTGTAAAGCTCAAGACTAGTCCCTGTTTTACCTACTATTTGGCCCTATGACCCCATCTTAGAGGAATGAGGCAAGTGTAAATACATCTAACAACGTGAGAGCACTTTGTAGCCTACCACTATGTCCTAAGGTGCCCCTTGGCATTCATTCCCAACAAGACTTGTTAAAAGAAACAAATTTAGTTTTAGGATAAATCTCCTGGAGGCTTTCACAAGTTTTTTTTGAGTAGCTGGCCTTGCCTTCTGCCTCTATAGCAAGGGGATAAGGTTTCAACAGACCTTGGCAGATTCACTTACATCTCATGGTGCCAAGAGAATAGACCTGCTTAAGAATAATTGCTCCTGATAGGCTGTTGACTTTGATTAGGAAACACACATTAACACCTTTTTTCATTTAAACCTCACTTGTCGAAGGTAGCTTCCTTAAGTGTTCTGTTGTCTGGAATATTAGACCAGGAATTAAAAATGACAGGATGGACAATTTGGCAGCAAGTGTTTAATTAGGCAATAAATTAGAGTCCCTGAGAGCAGAAGGATCTGTGGCGTCTCTCTCCTTTTGGATATAAATCATATTGTTTGTCCAATGTACAACATCCCCTTATTACACACTACAGATGGAAATCCACGCCCCTTGCTGTTGGTTTTAGTGAAGCCACATTGACAACTAGAAAACAGAAGTGTATTAACATTTTAACTGCTTTTTCTGCTGATGAATTGAGAGGATCTTCCAAAATGCTGTATGCATCCTGCCTTCAGCATTAATCTGTAACCACTGCTCCAGACTTACAAACCTAAATCTAGCCATTTCATGGTCTATTTTCCCCGACCTGGCAATATCCTTATTAGAATTTTAGCACCTCTTTTTGAGAATGAGGAAGAGCTGGAAATGCCTCTCAGCTTCCTGAAGTCCCAGTGGGTGGGATGCCAAATGTAGATCCTATGTTGACATTGGATATCAGATGTTTTAGCAGCTCAATCAGTTACAACAGGGGGAAAGGCTGGGGTTGGGCTGGAGCCAGAAGTCTGTAACTCAAATTCATACATAGAGTCTTGCTTCATAGCAGGCTGCCTTCTCTGTCCTGCTCTGGGTCCTCACATTACCATGCTGGAATGGGAATGATGTCGTGGTCCTTGGCCAAGAACATAGGATAATACAGACACAGTGGCATGACAGCTTTAGTAGGAGAGGAGAAAGAGCAATTCACTGAGTGTTATGGAGGGTAAGTGATAATGGCCAGATTAATCACCTGATTTGTCTTTCTTTAATTTTTGATTCATCCACAGCCAAACTTTCTGTTTCAGGTCATTGAATCCTCTTGCAAACTTTTCTCCTTCTCATCTAACCTAACCTCTCTTTCCCTCTCTCCCTTTCTTTCACTCAACTTGCACATGAAAAAGATGTCATTTCAGAATGAAACACTACAAAGTTTTATTTGCACAACATGGGAATAAAGCTCCTTATTTTTTTGGAAAATGTCACCTAACCCCAACAAAGCTATTAGCTATATTTCCTGCATTTCATAAAGACTTCTCTTGTTCTTCTGGAACTCTGTACAGCAAGGTGTGATCCAATAATGCCTTGCCCAGACCTATGCATACTCAAAATGAAGGCTCCACATTGGTTATTCTCCCACCACTCAGTCTATAACAACCATTGCCTTATCCCATGAACCTTATTTAATTTCGCAGTAAAAACTGCAGGCAAGGAGTATATAAAACCAGAGTGGTGCTGAAACTGTTTTAATTAACACTTCTGACAAATAAGACCCTATAAGGAAGAGGAAAAGTGATTTACAAGTGCAGGAAAGGAGTACGTGACAACCAGAGTCCATCTTTTATATGGCAGGACTCGGCAAACACTCAAACGTCTGCTGTCCACCAGTAATCTGTAGCATTGTCATGAGTTTTTTATCATGGTTTGCCTTTGTGAATGAGCTCTATTCTGCTAGGTTGCTGAAAGGTTATTATAACTGCAGACCACACAAAGCCACTGCTCATCTGTGGACCATTTTTCTCATCTTGCAACTGCTTATGCATAGCTCGAGTGTATGTACTCACAGTACTGCGTCTGGGGTCCCTGAACAGAGCAGTTCGTAACTGATGGGTTTGAAGTATGAGTTCAGAAAAAAAACGGTGGCTGAGAATAAGTCTGTCAAAATGAACAACTCTCACTCCATTGCTCCAGCATCCATCAGTCTATGGGATTAGTTCTACATCTATCATTTTGGAGAAGGAAAAAAAAAAAAAGAATGTGAAAACAAACACATTAAAAAACCTCACCTCCCCAAAATCATTGTAGATTAATAAGGTTGGCAGAGAATCGGCACAGCTCCCTGGCACAGCCACACACGTCTGGTAATTCCCAGACAAAAACTTGCTGTCAAGAATAATATCAGTAACATAGCTCAGTAATTAATGTATTTACAGTGTCACTTGTGCTATTCCTTTAGCAGGCTGCACTTTCTGTGGCTTTTGATTATTTATGCTAATAGTTAAAAGGAAGATTTGTGGTGCAAGATGCACACCCATGGGGTGGAGTGTCTATTACATGCCACTTCTGTGTGCAAACACGCAGACTTGATGAAATTTTCTTAATCAGCCAACTTGTATGCAGTCTAATAGACAGAAGTGAAAGGCTGGGAGCTTAGAAGGGTAGAGCTCTTCAGATAAGGAGCCACTGATTAGACTAGGATAATTCAGCTTGCAAGGCACATGTGTACTTACATGCATAGAGATCACATAATAGAGGTCCAAAAAATCAAAAATTATGTGGGAGGAAGGAGTAACAATCATATGTTCACTTTTTTCCAGTACAATCACCAGGAAACATCAANCTTCCCATGGCGTCTGATTAATCTGTGAAATTTCTTGTCATAAGCATGTCAGAAACACAATACTTTTCTACTAACCTTCTACAAGGAAGATTCCCCCTGTGCAGTCACTTTCTTGCAGAACCAAGGATGTGAGAGAAGAAAGGGTGAAAATCAGATGGAACAATATTTTTTTTCAGGTCGATACCCAAGAGCTGCTCTGAGACCCACAGAGAAAAGAGGAAGAACATAAAATCCAGGCAGGTACACCCAATGCTATTAAGGCCTCTGGTCATGCAAATAATACGAGCCCTTACTGCTTTGTGAACCTGAAGAAAGAGAACTGGATAGGTAATGTATCTATAAAAAAATGAAGTGTCAAGTTGCTGGACCAGCCAGGCCCAGCTTCATGCTTGGTCAGTGCCAAGATGAATAGGTGTCCGGTGCCTCCTTCACAGATACTAACTTTCAACTGAACACCTTCATCTATAAATTACAAACCTTGGTGAGGACATCCCACTGAAAATCCGTGCCTTGCAATTAACCCGTCAACAATGAAAGAGGAAGGACTTGGAATTATCTATGTCTATAAACTGCTACCCAGACAGGACAAAGTTTGAAATAATTTATATGCATCTGAATTTCAGAATGGGAAAAGTTGGGAAAGCATCAATCCACTGCAAGAACATCCCTATAAAAAGAAAAATGCCTCTTGTTTCAACTGTGAGCAGCAAACACTGAAGCTGTCATTCAGCAGTTTTTTGATGGAACAAGAGTTGTTAGAAGCAGCAAAATAATGAAATCTTGTTTCAGGGACCAACTGATATTTAGGGATAAGAGGTTTCATTTTGTTCTGGTTTGTTTCTTAACAAAATCTAAATGGAATGACATGTTCTTGTGCCAGAATGAACAAAATGTTCTTTTTGATGAAAATTGGGATATGGCATTCTGTTTTCAGATTATTTTTTACTATTTTCCTTTCTTCCTAAAGCAAAATAATCAAATCCTAAATGAAAACACCATCTTTGGCTTGAAAGTAAGTAAATTTTTTAAAAAATAAAAGTTCCTTTAGGAGCTGTAGAAATGACATGTATTTTCTATTTTGCTCCTTGAACATTTTTAAAGTGTCAACATTTGCTAAGTCAATCCATTCACTACTAATTATGGTCACCATGAAAGTCATTTTTTTGGAGAATTTACTTTTTTAACAAGAAAAATAAGATGTTTCATCTCTCCTGCTTAACTGGTAGACAGTGTCAGGGTTCTTGCTTTACCTTCCAAGTCTTCATTTTGCTCACCTCTAAAACAGTTGGCAGTCATTATATTTACCCATTTGTTCAGGGGGGCTTTGGAGATGATGAATTGTGCATGACAGTTATTTAAATGTCTAAAGTGTAGTACAAATAAATATTTATGCATATTTGTTTATACATTCTGAACGCTCTTAAGGAAGGTTTCTGGGTGTAGAGTAGGTGAATAAACCCAGACCACCCACTCCTGACAAAAGGCAATTTTAAGTGTTAGTAGCTGCATCAATAGAATTTGTTATATGCAGTTGATCAGTAAATCAAACCTAATCCTCTGGCCAACCAGTTACTTCCATTCAAAAGAGCAAATGGGATTCAGATTTTCCTTTAGTTAAGTTCAGTCACGAAGGTACTGCGATTTGAAGAAATTGGGTTGCATTCTCTTGCAATATTTCTCAAAAAATACAAAAATCATTTCACCTTCATACCTGCTGAAGAAAACAATTGAATTGTTTCAGTGATGCAAGCAGACGTAGCACAGCAAGCATGAGTACCTATCACCACGTATCTTGGAATAATGTTTTAATTAACCAATTTCTCTAATATGTATTCTAAGCTTTCTACAGGAGAATTGAAAAACCCCAAACAGCTGCAAGTCTGGAAGATTCTTTAGACAGTCAATGTCCTCATCATGTTTGGTCTGGCTTAGTGAGCGCCTCTGGTGACAAATGCATATCGATGAAGCAAAGAACTGACTAATTGACACGTTTAATGAAAACTTCATATTCTGCTGGTGGCAGAGGGAAATATTAAACTTGCTCACAGTCAATCATCATAAAATATTAACCACACACGTGGAAGCAGAAGGAGGGGAGAAGAAAGTGATTTTCAAGTGAATCAGATATCTGGAATGGGCCCTAATAGCAATTCAAATCCTAAGAGGTTTTAAATATGTTGTAGATCTGATATATCTAAGAACTTTCCACATGTGATTGCCAGTATACATTTTATAAACTTTACTCCTTTCATACGAATGATGACATATTTGATAAAATAAATCTGCCTGTCCTACCCATTTACCTGCTGCAGCTCTGTAATTCATAATTTATTCTGTGCACTAAGTTCTACTGTTGATTAACTTTGTCTACCAATTAAGTTTTATCATTTTGATTCCAAATTCCTTTGAGAAGTTCTAAAGCTGCATAGTTGCTTGTATAGCTGTCTCTGCAATAGGTCCCATATGGGTCATCATCTTTGTTTAATACTGCAGTAGAATTACTCCATAATAGTAAGAATAGCCAGATGCCTTTGCTAGTTTCCAAATATTTAAATGGTATCAATATTTAAAAGGTATCCGATATTTAAATGGTATCAAGAAGTTCATATTACATCTCTTCTTCCTTCTTCAGACACATTCTCTTCTGAAACATAGAAGGAATCTTCAAAAGAGCTTTTAAATGCTTGCCCAAGTACAGGCTGTCTAAAGCTCCTCAAATTTTGACCCAAAGAATGGGAAGCATTGATATCTCAGAATTAGAGCTGAATCACTCATAGAGACTGAAATAGTCTCTGCCATGGTTAGGAGGTATTTTCCACAAAGTCTTAAAAATTACAAGCCAACATTAATTTAGAGCATTGAGCTATTAGCGTTTCTCCTTTTTCATGGCACTTTTGATGCAAACGGAATATTATTCTGCTATTTGCCTGATGTCCTACGCAGACTTTAATTATATGGTTTTTTGCAGTACGTAGTCCAGACACCAGATGTCACTGCATGATGCAGAGTATTGCAGAGATGGTCTAGAGTTTGGTAAACAAATTGAGAGGAGGTGGAGCACGAGCTGTGTGGACCCTCTTTACAGACAGTTACCTTCCTTTAGAAACATATTTTGTTCAAGAAGAAACATGGTTTTGTACATCAGTTAGCAACAGTGATCCAATGTATGACCAATAACCTGTTCTTAAAACAGCTCACTTAATTATTTCTCCAGATTTTATGACAATAAGAGGAGGTTTGGGCTTGGCAAAATGCTGAAAGGTAAGTTCTGTATTTTAATTTGAAGTATTGTTTTCTGAATTCGTTGCAAAGGTGTCCCCATAAATTATAGAAATTGATGAAGCTGGTATTTTTAGCTTAATAATTTTCCATTAAGTAGTTGCATTTACCTCTAATCACAATCGTCATGCTCAAACAACAATATCATTATTAATAATTACAAAACAACACAATATCAATTTAAAATATTAGCCAGGAAGCAAGTACAGATCACGACATAAGAATGAAGATTGATTAACAATTATAGCACTCAAATCCAGGAGAAGAATAATTAGAAATTATTTTTCAAGCAAGTTGTTTAAGGACAAGCAGAGATATGAAGGTAGGGATCATTGTGAAAGTCTTATTGTGGGCACTATCCCCAGGGACAACCGCCCTTTCTACCCTTGGACTAGAATGAGCACAGCTTTCTCCCAGCTATGTCCACGAACGGACCAGGTGAGTTATGGAGTCTGAAAAAACATCTGGTGCTGAAAGGGCCCTTTCAGACGTCCACAAGGGAGAAAAACACTTAATTTTCACTGCAATTCTGGCAGTCTTTTTTCAAGGCAATTGGAGTATTTTGTGTATTCCTACACATGGTCCCAGCTCTGAGCTTTAGCCACCTGAATTTGAGTTCCTAATTTTTTCTGTCTTGGTGTGTCAGTGGAGAGATGCTTTTCCTTTTTTCTGTCTTTTATTTTTCCGGTTCTATGTTCACTCTGTGTGAAGTTACAACAGGTCACTGGGGATTTATTATTAACCTTATTAGCTACCTGAGAGAACACAGATAAATTCAAGAGATTAATAAGTGGAAACACAAAAGTTAAAAAGCTGTGAGGGGACCCACATACTCCACTAGACCTGAGTTTATTTGTCCAGAAACACTGGATATCTGCCTAACCAATAATAACTGATAAAAAGATAAAATTCCACCTATCTTCAAAACAAGCAGAGCAGCATGTCTCAGGAAGAAATAAAAACCCTCTGAGCAGCAACAACGACCTTCTTTCCTGCTTAGAAAGGGTCTGCACAGGGTTTTCTCACAAACTGGTTGAGGTCTTTGTGTCTACAAAACTAGACAACAAGGGTATTTGTCTGATTTTTCCTATTGAGGCAATAATGGAGGAAGGCACAGTGTGGCAGCTGGGGAGGTCTGTGTGGAAAATGAGCTCTCTGAGAGGCAGAGTTCCTAGACTTAGTGACAGAAGCCTGCAACCCTTGATGCATGAGCATGAAAAGCGACTTTGTACAGTTAGAGGATGTTATTCTGCCCTGACTGGAGCGTGGCACAGCAAATTAGTTCCTGCCTCAGCACAGGGCTTCCACATTTCACAAGTGTCAGGAAAATAAGTTATTTTAACCCATATTTCCTCCCATCCTCAACTCTCCACACACTGAGATACTACATGTTCTTATCCCTGCTCATCTCTCCCTGTCCAAGCACCCTTTCTCCTTTTGACCATCACATTTTTAACTCAATGAATAAGTTAAAATGCAGAGTTTTAGTGAGCTCAGTGCCAAGTCTAGAGTGGCACTTTGGTCCCACAGAGTCAAAAGAGTCAAACCAGTCTTCAGTCTTCTTTAAACTGGAAGAGGCCAGATTTAGACTAGCTATAAGGAGGAAGTTCTGTACTGTGAGGGTGAGACACTGGCCCGGTTGCCCAAGGAAGCTGTGGATGCCCCATCCCTGGAGGGGTTCAAGGCCAGGCTGGATGAGGCTTTGAGCAACCTGGGCTAGTGGGAGGTGTCCCTGTCCATGGCAGGGGGATGGAACTCAGTGATCTCTAAGGTCCCTTCCAACCCAAACCATTCTATGATTCTATGATTCTGTGATTCAGTAGTCTTGACATACTCTGTGAAGGTTACAGGATTTTGTGATATTTTGTGCCTAGAGCCATGTACTGATCTTGGTGATGGTAAGAGAAAGCCTGTTGCATCCTATTGCAGCTGAGATGAGCATTCGCAGTGCAAGTTTCCCACAGAAATGCTGTCTGTGTTTTGATGGGGGAAAGCACAGCTTCCAGTTCATGTTTTGTGCCAAGGAGCTGCTCTTTGTAGTTGGTGGCCAGCTACAGGAAAAGAAAGAGCATGCTCTTACAGTGAGAATTTAAATTTTGTTTTCCTTCTCCATTGCTCATTTTCTTTAAACTCTAAGTCAGTCAATGTTAAGGAGGTGTTCTGTCATGACAATGCCCTTCTAGAAATTATGGTTTGAAAATGCTCATGAATTACCTGAAAGCTCAGAATTTGTAAGTCTGAGTCTTAAGCGATGGCAGAAAAAAACTTTGCAGAATAGCCATGGGCTAAACTGGTTGATTTTGAATAACCTTACAATCCTGCTGTTCAGATGTATTTATTCAGTATTTATCTTTCTCTGTAAGAGAAAGAAAGAAAAGAAGTCTGTAAAAATGCAGATGTAGTATGGACTCAAATGTTTAACATTCAGTGGACTTTGCACAAGTTCTAAATGCTTCTGAAGGCCAGGTTCCTCCTCACTATCACTCTGTGTCTGGATATTTACTGTCACTTTGAGCACATCTGAGAATTAGTAAAAAGATGAGGCACTCTGATAACCAAAAGCACTTTAAAAGAAATCATTGAAGTTATTTCCCTAGTAAGTGATATGTAATTCCAGAAAGATTCGGAGACCTAGGTCCTTGCCTATGACATTGCAATGAATTTCATAGAATCATTGAATGGTTTGGGTTGTAAGGGACCCTAAAGATCATCCAGTTCCAATCCCCCTGCCATGGGCAGGGACATCTCCCACTAGACCCAGCTGCTCAAAGACTCATCCAACCTGGCCTTTAACACTTCCACGGATGGGGCAATTTCAGAGTTATGCCAGCTGAAAATCTGACATTCTAACTAATTCTAATTTAATTTTTTTTTCAAAAAATGTGTGTGAACAGGATAGAGAAACCTCACAGCAAAGACACCTTCCAGATGCGTTTGTAGGGGCCAGGAGAGTTACTCTGAGTGCGTTGATGGATGAATGCTCACTTTAAAATGCAAGCAAAATAATGTTGGACTACATTGGATTATAAACAAGCTGCCACCAAGCTACTGCATAAATCACTTCAGAAACTCGGTGTCAGCCCAGGCTGCGGAAGCAATTAAAAATTAACCTGTCAGAGGGATTCCTCCCTCCTCCATCCAGAGACAGATGGGAAATGAACCAGGACTGATGAGTGCAAATCCCTGCATAAGTCACTGTGTGGCAAAGGGCAAATGGTGTGCCGACAGGGAACCATTGTGCCCAGAACCTATTGTTGTGAAACACGCTGCATCCCCAGCATCTCTGGAGAATAGCTGGGTCCCATCCCCACGGAAGCGTTATGGAGAAACATTCTTTTGTGACTAGAAAAAAAATTGTGGTGGTCACAAAATCCAATCTGGCCTCGATTTTCCAGGCAGATATATTCTCTGTCTGTTGCTCCTGATTGCTGCTTTGTAGCTCAACTTTGTAATTCACTGAAAAGTAGGAAAATCTTAAATTCAGTGCAGAGTATAACCAGGCTGCTATATATTTATTGGCTCACTCTGTCTACTTTTAATCTTCAAAATATTATGCCCATTTCATGCCTGACCTAGGTTGGTCCTACCAACATTAGCCACAAGCTGGTTCATCCACCACAGACTTTTCCTTCCATTGACTTACATTTTAATTATGTAACCAAATTAATTATACAGTGGACTAAGGTAAATCTCTTGGTTTTACAATGTCTGCTTAGGGGTTAATTTCCACCCTTTTCCTACTTACAGAACATATCTGAAGTAAGAAAAAGTGCTTGTAAACAGGAACGTGCAGATAAAAAGCATCGGCAAGGAAAAGGGGGGTGGAGAGTTCATTTTCTGATTTCACACATGGGGAAATAACACTTAGAAGTGTTAAGAAATAAGCCACAAGATGCACAAAGCTAAGAACTGAGCTCAGCCTTGGTGAGTTGGGTTTCCATACCACCCACCTGAAGAGAGAGCAAGATTTCCCTATTTCTAATCTTCAAGCTGATAGAAAAAAATTAAGCACTGATTTTTATCTTTTAAAATTAAGAAATGAGTGCATTATTCTCCACTTCTTTGTTTTAGGATAGGNGTACTGTGAGGGTGAGACACTGGCCCGGTTGCCCAGGGAAGCTGTGGATGCCCCATCCCTGGAGGTGTTCAAGGCCAGGCTGGATGAGGCTTTGAGCAACCTGGGCTAGTGGAGAGTGTCGCTGCCCATGGCAGGGGGGTTGGAACTTGATGATCTTTAAGGTCCCTTCCAACCCAAACCATTCTATGATTTTATGATTCTGCAATTACTGTTAAGTTCATCTCCAAAAGAGATGATACTTTTAGCTTCCAGATCTACCAGGAGAATATTCAAGGGCAGAAACAGCAAGCTGCTTTCCAGACACAAAACTCACTATGCACAGGGAAAGATCTCATTTTGATGCTCTGTTTTCACATAAGAAGTCACTCTGCCCCCTCTGAATGGAAAACAATTTCCTCATTAGTGACAGCTTCAAGTGTCAACAGTGACAACTTTAAACTGATGTTATTAACTTTTCAGGCCTGTAGCAGAGCAGTGTGTGTGTAGCACATTATCTTCTTCCTCATATTCACTTTATATTTGCCTCCTCAGTAAAGGGTACCTCCAGCTCTCTTCAGTCAGCAAACTGGGTCACGGACAATTCTCTGTCTCTTTGTCTGAATTAAGATTAAAATAAAAGCTCAGAGAGTGCCTTTCTAGATCGCCTTATGGCAAGTCCCACTGAAGGATGTCAAGTAGAGAATCTGTCTAAAAAAGTGAAGAGAGTCATACAATATCTGATCTTCAGGAGACAGTCAGTAATTGAAATAAATGGGATCTCAGCTAGCTAAGTAACAGTGGTATTTGTCATACTCCAGGAAGCTCACTGGTACTGTCCAGAGACTATCTATGAAGGACCAGAACATGACATCTTGGCTTAGAGTAAAACATTCTTGATTACAGTTTCTATGATGATAATATTGAGGCACTTCAGCTGAGATCAAGGCTGGGGAGGAAAACAGACAAGATGCGTGGAAGCAATTTTAAGGAGAAATTGTCTAAAGCATCACTCAGATTTGGGATTTTAATCCTACTCTCCAAAAAAAACCCAAACATTTGGGGTTATTTCTAGGGGATAACACCTAAAACATCAGGTTTTCATTGCCCATATTGAGCATCAAGTNACGGATGGGGCAATTTCAGAGTTATGCCAGCTGAAAATCTGACATTCTAACTAATTCTAATTTAATTTTTTTTTCAAAAAATGTGTGTGAACAGGATAGAGAAACCTCACAGCAAAGACACCTTCCAGATGCGTTTGTAGGGGCCAGGAGAGTTACTCTGAGTGCGTTGATGGATGAATGCTCACTTTAAAATGCAAGCAAAATAATGTTGGACTACATTGGATTATAAACAAGCTGCCACCAAGCTACTGCATAAATCACTTCAGAAACTCGGTGTCAGCCCAGGCTGCGGAAGCAATTAAAAATTAACCTGTCAGAGGGATTCCTCCCTCCTCCATCCAGAGACAGATGGGAAATGAACCAGGACTGATGAGTGCAAATCCCTGCATAAGTCACTGTGTGGCAAAGGGCAAATGGTGTGCCGACAGGGAACCATTGTGCCCAGAACCTATTGTTGTGAAACACGCTGCATCCCCAGCATCTCTGGAGAATAGCTGGGTCCCATCCCCACGGAAGCGTTATGGAGAAACATTCTTTTGTGACTAGAAAAAAAATTGTGGTGGTCACAAAATCCAATCTGGCCTCGATTTTCCAGGCAGATATATTCTCTGTCTGTTGCTCCTGATTGCTGCTTTGTAGCTCAACTTTGTAATTCACTGAAAAGTAGGAAAATCTTAAATTCAGTGCAGAGTATAACCAGGCTGCTATATATTTATTGGCTCACTCTGTCTACTTTTAATCTTCAAAATATTATGCCCATTTCATGCCTGACCTAGGTTGGTCCTACCAACATTAGCCACAAGCTGGTTCATCCACCACAGACTTTTCCTTCCATTGACTTACATTTTAATTATGTAACCAAATTAATTATACAGTGGACTAAGGTAAATCTCTTGGTTTTACAATGTCTGCTTAGGGGTTAATTTCCACCCTTTTCCTACTTACAGAACATATCTGAAGTAAGAAAAAGTGCTTGTAAACAGGAACGTGCAGATAAAAAGCATCGGCAAGGAAAAGGGGGGTGGAGAGTTCATTTTCTGATTTCACACATGGGGAAATAACACTTAGAAGTGTTAAGAAATAAGCCACAAGATGCACAAAGCTAAGAACTGAGCTCAGCCTTGGTGAGTTGGGTTTCCATACCACCCACCTGAAGAGAGAGCAAGATTTCCCTATTTCTAATCTTCAAGCTGATAGAAAAAAATTAAGCACTGATTTTTATCTTTTAAAATTAAGAAATGAGTGCATTATTCTCCACTTCTTTGTTTTAGGATAGGACTCACAAAGTGCTATTTTTCTCAGAAATTTTAGACAACTTTCTAAATTTAGTAATGTACATGAAAATTAGACAGGGGTAATTAGACATTAGACATCTACCTTTCAGAACACATTTTTAACAGGTTCTGAGAGCTCTCTCTCATTTCTGCTTTAAGAATGGATAAACTAGGATGAGAACAGCTAAGTATTAGCAGCAGGTCCAAGGAGGTGATTCTCCCCCTTTACTCTGCTCTTGTGAGGACCCGCCTGGAGTACTGTGTTCAGATGTGGAGAGAGTCCAGAGGAGAGCCACAAAATTGGTCAGAGGGCTGGAGCACCTACCCTATGAGGACAGGCTGAAAGAATTGGGGTTGTTCAGCCTGGAGAAAAGAAGACTCTGAAGAGACTTAATAGCAGCCTTCCAGTACCTGAAGAAGGCTACAGGAGAGATGGGGAGGCACTCTGCATCAGGGAGTGTAGTGATAGGACAAGGGGTAATGGGTATAAGCTGAAAGAGGGTATATTTAAACTA
>VZTO01025247.1:0-27638 GCA_013400615.1 Syrrhaptes paradoxus
ACCTCCCCTGGTGCAACTTCATCAGTACTTTTATTTTTAAAAAATTCTGCGTGAATCTGCAAGCATTATCTTCATTTATCAGTCTATTATCTTGCACTACATTCATTTATATTTTTTCTAATAGAAATAGTTTTAGCTTACCCTATAATTTTAGTTATACATTATTTCCATAAAAGACACATCTATGTTTGAGTTTGATATCATTTTGATAGTCTGTTATTTTTTTATGTGCAGCTAATGGGTGCTTTTTCATGTAATACAGTTACACAAGATTTCCAACATTGTTAATGTTGATGTTGAAGGATTGCTTTTTTTTCTGTCTGAAACTGTCTTCCTAGTTACAAATAGAAATAATAGATCAATTCAGCTTCGGTTTTACATGGTGCTGGATATAACTGCATTAGCTCCAGTAGCAAATTGTTTGGAATATTTAATATTCCATGTTGTATTTGTATTAAACCTGTACTGCACATCACAAATACAACATACACACATAGTTCAAATACAAGCCAGCAATACCACATTTAGTGTTTAGAAACTGGGCAATTCTTCAGCATATGCTTAACATACTCACTGCAGTGAAGGGGACTACTGTGCCAATCCAAGTGACAGCTTAAATACCTGAGTGACTCTAGGCCTCAATTTTTTATTATATCAGAAAGAGAGCTGTTTTTATTCTTATTATAGAAACTGACTCCTATGCAATAATCGTGATAATCAATTAAAGAGCAGCTAAGCGCTTTACAGTTGGAGTCACTGTTGGTCAGCTATGTAAAAATCTATCTGAACAGGGCTTCCTGTGAGCAGTTAATTTCCATCAACGTCTTTCTGGGCATGTATAGAGTCTATAAAGGCCAGGGACAACAAGAAATAGGATTCTTTCAGATTCAATTTTCAAAAAGCCACCACAGGGAATTTATCAATCATTATTTGCACTGACAACAGCCATGCTAGGTGTATAGTAGAGTCATGAATCAAATTTGCCACTTCACTTAATTTCCAAATTCTTTCTTTTCACATTAGCATAAACACAAACAATGCCATGGCCTACAGGCTAGTTTATCCTCTGCATACCATAGGCACAGCAGTACCCCCTTACTTCTCTCAGCAGTGCAAGAGTGGAAAAATAATTTCTTAAGTATTGGGAAAACTTTTTTCTCACTTATCAGATACCTAAACGTCTTTGCAGTCCTGTTGTCTTCTTGTTTGGAATGATGAAGAACATACAACACATGTAGCATATTTCCTATGACTACTTACCTTTGTCCTGCTGGCTGTATGACTTTTTCTCTTTCCAGGTCTGAAGCACAGGTTGAACTCCACCTTCCCATGAACTAACTCTAACTGCATCTCACTGCATCACGCTGTAGTCTTAGATGATGCTGCTTTTTCATCTTCTCAGATAACTCTACTCATGAACCCATACATTTAAATAACCATACACAAATATCTCCAAAAGGTCTAAATATCATAAAAGCAAAATGCTTCATTTTAAGTGTTAAACTTTCTCGGTAATAAGACATAAACCAGATCAATTATCAGATGATCTAATACATACAGTTGACTAGAGTTTCCTCAATAAATTTTTCTTCTTATAATGCTTGCCAGCTGGCTTCATTATGAATTAGAAATACAAAAATCTTAGAAAAGGGCCCTGAGCTATATGGGAAAGCAAAACAAATATAGTTCAAGATTGTATCAACCTGAGAAAGTTATTAATACAAGAAACAGGCCTCCCTCTGTGAACTGGAAGACTCCTGGAAACCCTTCCTTAAATACACTAGATAAAGCATAAGACAACTTACACCAGAAAGAGATAAACCAGGTATCCATTTGTAGAACACACTGCCTGTTTTCTGCACAATATGCTTCATTTTGCCAGGATGATGGATAACAAAAATGTCTTCAGTTCTTGTCTGGTGAACAAACTGGCACTGCAGCTTCAACCAACAGTTTGAGGGTGGATGGGTTTTTTTCAGCATTGGAAAGAAGACATTTCCTCTAATGAGTTTTCCTTAGCTGTTCAATATTTATTACAGGTACTTAAGCAGAGCTTTTATTACTTAATGTTCCATTTCCTTCCAAAAGGATAACACCAATGCTAGTGTAATGCTGCCCTATAGTCTCATAAAATTGACAGCAGCTCCAAACTTTTTCTGGGCATAATCCTATCAGCATGCCAGCCCCATGACAGCATATATTAGGGCAAAAGGCAAAACAGAATTCACCGAGAAGTCTGTCACCTCTATCATCTGCAGCATGAATTTACACAAAAGAGCTGAAAACATGAAGGGCTTTTTATCCTGCCATTTTCTCGTATCTTTCTATCCTACCACACACATCCATACCTCCCTGCATGGTGGAGAACTCAACAGGGGACCTGAAGCCTCCCCGCCAAGGTTTGAGACTAGGTAAGAAGTCTTGGGCATTATATTCACATTATATAATGTTTATCTCCACAGAGGTTGAAAAGTTTTGTACAGATCTGGGGTCACTGCTGTGGTCAACTGCAAGGAAATTAACCCCCTCTACCCACAAAGGGAGTTCAGCAGCAGGATTACAACAGTGCACGGGTCAAGCGCTGGCTCTTTGGAATGGATTTCAGTATCCCTCCCCCTTTGCTTTCAGAAGTGAGCCAGCTTTCTTCTCAGAGGGAGGAAGCAACAGCTTCAAAAGTTTGATTAGAAACTTTCAACAATTTAAAAAATCACTGCCACTGGCCAGAAAGCTGGGCAATCAAGATGTGGGGCATGCAGCAGGAGTAAAGATGTGAAATACAGCTATTTTAATAAAAGTAACTGTGAGATGCTCTTATTGCTACATTCCAGGGACAGAACTGCACATCTCCAGTACCAGAAGGCTAGAGAAAGAAGTTACACCTCCACAGTAGCTACAGAGATCGGACCAAATCTGCAAGGAAAGCTACAATGGTTTCTACTCTTTGCATCCCCAGGTCACTGCACTCTACACTCACTGGAGAACTGGGAAGAACTGAGGAAAACTCGCTTCTCCTGATCTTATCAGGAAGGTTTTCATTTTTGCAAAGGGGAAGATCTGTGTGGGCATCTAAGGGAGTGAGGTAAAAGGCTTCGCCTTTAATCAATCTCAGACAGCAGAAACAGTTTATAGGAACAGTTTTCCTTCAGTGTACTGTTCTTTTTAAGGGCTTACAGATGACCTTTGCCGATTTCCCTATCAGAATGTAGTGATTTTAACATACATCTCTTCACTGAAATGTGAAAAAGTGACCAGTGTAACCTGGAGTGAAATGCAATGGCAGACTGGACAACTTTACTCTACAATTTACAGTTCTCCTTTAAACACAGGTGTGTGTTTTTTCACTAGTGCTGTGCAGCAAACTTGTCATTAATGATGCCAGAAAGGGCACTGAAAGTTGACTTACATTACACTGCCATTGCTAAGGGCTGCTGCTTGTTAAGCATCAGTGCTCTTCCCAAGCTGCCAGTCCTCTCTCCCCCTCTTAAAGGTGACCATGGATGAAATATCCAGCTCTGGTGGCATTCGGCCACCCCCTGCCTGGCATCACAGGGCACTTCTGCCTCCACAGATTGCAATGGTTTGACCACAAGCCAGTCATGTTAAGGGGGCATGGAAGGGATCCGAGGCAAGGAAGGTAAAGAGAATTTTGATTTATTTAATTAAAAGCTTAGATCCTCTGCATTTACAACTCTTTTTTCTTCCCCTGTCCCATGACACAAGCAGTTTGGAAGTACTGTTAACCTTGGGCACCTAGAGACTACACCTTGAAGAAGCTATGCATCTGCCCTCCCTGGACTCCTGTACCAGCACAGATATCAGCCAAGTCACCCTTTCTAATCTCTTTCTGCAACACAACAATTGCCATCACTGGGATGTTTATTTCCAAAGACGTCATAATTGAAGTGCCAAACTCACTCACTTTCAGTGGAAGATTTTTATTTCACCTTCCCCCCTCTGCACATATATATTTATTCCTCCAACACCAACACAGATGCACTTGCATACAGATACCAGTAATGGGACTCAGCTCTTCTCTGCATATTAAAGCCTTTTTCTTGAGTGGGATTAATCTTGGCAGCTGTCTGACAGGAGAGACTGTGTGGGAGGAAAATGGTTTTATCTAAAACTCGAAAGAAAGCAAAATAATCTTAGAGAGAACAAGCTGTGTTTCAACTCTTGCTCCCTCAGTGGAAGACCGTTTACTAACAGAAAATACCCAACAACAGCAAAAATACGAAAGTATTGCTCTGAAAGGTAACATACCATGCATTTTTTCCTTTCCTTTTACTTATGAGGCTACTTTCCAAAACATTTATTAATACAGTAAATGCCATGGCTTTCTTTTAGCTATGGTGGAGCAGGAAAGGTCTCTGCTTCTCATCCTGCCTCTACTGTACTTTCAGAAACAGGAAACCTAACAAACAAGACAGTATGAAGTATCTCCACATTTCTGATTTACTTTTCCAGAGTAATCATGTCGATGAAACATAGCGCTGTTCCTCATAATTAAAAAAAAAAGTTTTCTCTTACAGAAACTCAATTTCCCCCTGCTTACAGGAAGGTCTCCCTTGGAAAAGGTCACCTAGCTCTAAGGTCACATCGTGACCCACAGTCAGGAGGCAGCATGCTTTGATGTCAATGTGGACACCCTGTTTCCAGTCTCTCCAGTCTACTGCTCACGCTTCTCCATGTCCTCCTCAGCTCATGGCCTGGCTCCATACCCAAATCACTCAACCTTTTTTCTGGGCTCTTGTTCCAACCTGTCCCACTTATTCTCTCCTCACTTTCATGCTGATGCCTGGGTGCATCCTACTCAGATTCCTCACTGGCTTTATATTGCTCTGGTACCTTTCCCCCTGCTGTCACCTCCTCCCAGCTGCCTGCACCCATGGGTCATGGCAAGGACTGCCTCCCCACCTGCAGCTCCAGGGCAAAGTGCAGCAGCTACTTAAATGAAGTTTCCCAAGGCAAACCAAGCCTCATGGCTGACCTTTTGGTCTGAGAAATTTCAGCTAAAACAATTAACCGATACAGGCAGGTGAAAATGCAATTTTGCATGGACAATGCTGGATATCTTGCTGCTATGTCTCACCTCATTAAAAATTCTAGGTTTAACATGTAAAAATGTTAACGGGACTTCTTTTCCCCACCCAAAATCTATCTGGCACCAAAGGCACACATGGTAAAATAACGAAATACAAGCGCACCTGGAAATCATGGAAATTTGCAGCGATGCAAGAGTTGTTTCTGCAGAAACCTCTTCTGGAAGGTTCTCTGCACCTCAGAGAATGTAATGTAAATAACTGAACAGTCTCTATTTGAAGTAGTTTAATCCACTGTGGCATTTCCCATCCTGACAGTGAGGATCCCTGAGAGGCGTGTACTGACAGCAAAAGCCACGGTGTTTCATGTGCCTGCACTTTTTTCTCAAACAGTTCAATAGTACAACACACTATATGACACTATTACATATGCCCTCACCTGCTGCCAGTACTGCTTCAGGCTTCAGCAACACTCGTACTAAATAATGTGAAAGCAATGGCATCTGAGGCTGTTCCTCAGAACGAAGATTCAGTTAGTGCTGGATCTCTAGGAAAGCATCTTAATAACTCTCCATTCTCACCCCCTTGATGGTGATGATATTTATCACACAATCGCTGTATATGCTTAACATATCTCCAAATTATTTTGATAAAAACATACTATTTAAAGTTACTATTTTACACAAAAAAAAGCCTTTTCGAGCATTTTAAAAGACACGTAGAGCATGAAAATAATGCAGTAACCTGCTTGCATAGTGTTCTGCCATCTATCTCCACGGACTCTTGAAAAACTGACACGGTTCCTCAAGGGACTTATTTGATTAAAGAACATTAATTAATTGAGGGAACATCTGTGCTGTTTTTCAACTAATAATAAAAATTAGCTAGGAATTGTAATCTCCTTAAAAGTGAAAAGTATACAGAATAGAATCATAGAATAACTGCAGCCCACTTTCTCACAACATTTGGGTAGGGCTAAGCGACTACAGCATTTACCATAATGGTTCCTGAGGGATTTGTAAGGCTGTGTGGTGGAAGTTGCTTCCCGGCTAGCCTGACAACAGGAGAATTTTATTCTTGGCTCCATGTGTTAACATATTAACCATGACAGTGCTGACATTTGTTGCTAAGTAAAATTGAATATAAATGATCTAGAAAGCCGCCATTAAATTTAGAAATTATTTTTAGAGTTTGAAATTAAGTACTGTCAACACAACTCATGTTTCCACTTATATGCAAATATGACAGGAATTCTAAGGACTTCTCCAAACTCCACATATAAAAGAAAGAAATAAGAGTAATGATTTTAATTGTTTTCAAACTGTAGTACAAAAAGCAACTGACTTATACAGTAACATAAGAGCTCAAAAACTATCCAACAGAACACAGTAGGTAGGAGGGCTAGATGAGAAAACACCATGTGTGGAAACAAAATGTTGCTTCCATGCCCCTTCCATCCCCCAGTGAAACCCATGAGGTCAGCATACACCCAGAAACATCCTTTTCCTCACATGGGAAATACTCTTAGTTATTTAAACCCAGGCGTTTATTCCCTGAGATCAAAGGAGGGAGGCAAGGATTGCTGAGCCCTTGGTATGCAGCACCAGGAAGAAGGGGAGATTAATAACAAAAATGAGATTTCATTGCACATGACAGAAGCCAATTCAGAGTCTACAGACCACAAATATCAGATGTCTGCAAAGGAGAACATCACTGAACGGAAAGGTAAATTCACTTAAGCCTTGTGTTAATAGCACTGCAGACACTTAGTCTAGAGGTAGTCAATGCAACAGCCAGTCTGGAATTAATACAGGAGTGCTAAGCCATGTAATTCTGAGGCTGCAATGAGAAATGGTGGATTCATACAACTATCACAGATACTTGTAAAATTTTTAGAGGCTTAGAGATATATTTCTTTCCAGTACAGAGTCACCTGCACAATGACTGTACTCACTCACTAGTTTGCAATGTACTCAGTTGTATGCTTTTTCTGAAATGGCTTTTAACAAGATCAGGTGGTTGAGGGAAATCAACAACACCTCTATCAGGACACCTGCTTAGTATCCACTAATTGTAGATGGTTT
Source organism: Syrrhaptes paradoxus (assembly GCA_013400615.1). NCBI lineage: Eukaryota > Metazoa > Chordata > Aves > Pterocliformes > Pteroclidae > Syrrhaptes > Syrrhaptes paradoxus. Next base: position 7,127 of record VZTO01025247.1, read on the forward strand.
CTGAACAGTTTACTTTCTGATCCCTGTTTGGTAAATAAAATGAGAGAAGCCTGAGAACTTCCATTCAAGGCAGGCTGAATGGGTCTCTTTCTCATAGCCCCTCACCTGTACCTGGTACCAGCTTTAGAGAAGGGGGCCAGCAAGAGAGAGCACTGGAAGACCAGCAGCAGCCCCAGCGAACCTGCCAGCACTCAGGTCTCAGCATCTCAGGATGCAGTGATGGGGGCAGGCAGCACCTGGAACTGGTACAGTTCACTTACACGTCTCCCAGCTGCAGGAGTGACCAGTCACGTGCATCCCAGTTGGACCTGGGCCCAGAACCACTTGAAATCTCTGCAGAAGTAGGAAAATTAAGCTGGAAATTCATCAGACCTTTCCTGCTCTGGTGTCACAACCACAATTATGATCTTATTTAACCTACTTTTCTTCCTACTCAGTTTTTCGTTTTCATAGGTGTTCTGATACTACAGAATATCTTGCAATAAATTTCTGTCTGGAATAAAATTTTCCCCCCCTCTTTCTTTACCCACAGTGCAGACAGCTTAAAGCCTACTGAAGGATTAAAAAATAATCTATTTGTTGTCATGATCTTACTCCTCCTACTTTCTTTGGACATTAAATACACTTTTTGTGCTACCTGGTCCCACTCCAGCCCAGCATTATACTGGTGTAAGAACTCTGAAGAAAAAAGAATTTGCTAGTGCCAGCTCATAGCCTTCTGCAAAAGGGGCCTTTCCCACCTGAGTGGTTTACACTTCTTAAAACCAAGCACACCATTTGCAGACTGTGAGCAAGAGCCTCTAAAAGAAATACCGAGGTTTGGCAGCATATGCTCTTCTAGCGGCTAGGGTGTACATCATTCCCTGAGGAAAAAGTCCCAGTGTGACCACAGAGAAAACACCACCATTCACACCACGAGGTGGTCTGGGCTGGATGACCCACAGACTAGCAGGATGCGCAGGGGGGACAACTGTGTGGTGTATCCTGAATAGCCCCTTCCCCATAGTACAGAGACAGAATGGATTGAGATGGCATCACTGAGTCTTACTGGAGAGAGGATACATCTTAGAGAATGTAAGAGTACTTGCAGTAACGAAATAGTAGTTGTTTGGGAGGCATGTGCATATGGCAGTCACCAGGCTTGACACAAGCATGGGGAAAAAAAAGTAGCCATAACCACAGATTTGATTATCACCCTGATCTCATAAAACTGTCTGTGCCACAGAGAAAACACGGTAGGTGAACATAATGATGAAACACTTACCCTGGCATCCTTTTCCAGATGAATCTTGTGTTGAAGGCTGCGTCTTCTCCTGGCTTTGGCAATGCCATTATGATAAAAGAAGTATCCAGTATCTAAAAAAGGGAGCTGAGGAAGAGAGAGAGAAAAAACCATCACGGAGCTGTCAGCTACGAATAAGGATGACATGGAAAACTTTCACCTGTGAAGTGACTCAGAAATGTGGAACAAGACTTATGAAGAGCTATGCCAAAGAGCTCAAATCACTGTTCGAATGCCTCTTCTAAGTTACTTTTGAAAAGCATGCCCAGGAGCATTAAAGTTATTTGCTACAGGTGTACAGTGCATTACTTCACTTGTACACACTTGTTACTATTTTCACCTTATGGTTAAGGTCAACAGTGCCAATAATTCTGAAGGGTTTCCCAGATCACATCAGGATTATTTCCCATTTCCTGGAAAAAAGCCAGCATAAAAGAACAAAATTACTGCAAATTATTTGAAACCACCACAAACCATCCTTTGGCAATAAGCCGTTACACAAATGCTTTTCTGAGCCATTATAAGGCACCCAAGCTGATGCCATAAGCACTAAGGCAGAAAGCAGAGTCATTTCCACTAAGAAAAACACAGCATTTGGAATTTCTTCTGAACACCAGGAAATGGAACATGAGAAGAATATTAAGAAAACTGACAGCTTACAGTGTCTGGGTGGAAACAGGTTTGTACAGCTTTACTGTCTAAAACAATTAGGCAGCACAGAAACACCTCCCAAGTGCTTTCCAGCCCCACCCAAGGCAGGTGCCAGGGAAGGAAGATGCACGTCTGTTATTAAATGCATCTCACACCACAGGATTGGACCGGAAGGCTGGTAGACATTTAGTTTTGAGAAGGGTAAAAGACATGGTGTCAGGAGAAGAGCATCCCACCTCCAGCAGTCAATTAGAAAGTTCCATTTGAATCTCATATTCTATAGCTTTTTCTCCTTTTCAACTTCACAGGGAGATTCTAGTTGAATGTTTAAATCTAAGCAAGTAACTGCGTATTTTTAAACTATGCTTCTCTTTGTAAAAGTCAAAAAAAAAAAAGAGCTCTTGTTGGGAAGTTATATGTTAATGCTGTGAGCATTTCAATTTCAAAGGTTAGACTACCCTGCCTGTAAAATAACTACTTAAAAGAGATATTGCAGAAAAGCCATGACAGCCCTGTTCCTCTCTTTTTTATTATCTGTACTTCATGATAAGGTAAACCTCTTAGCAGGAGTTCAAAGTTCTTTACTGAAAAACTGACACGCATGTCTAGCTAGAATATTCACTATGAAAACATGGGTTGAATAAGGGTGGCAGGATCTTCCTGTCAGAAAACAGATTCTGTTCCTGTATACAGTATATACAGTTCACAAATATAATTTTCCTTCTATGAAATTATCTCCTGTTTCATTAAATCTATCACTGTATTGGGTGCAGTTCCACAAATATATTTTTGCATACATGTGGAGTGGGGTGGGAACAGAAGATTCACAGTGAATTGTAAAAGTTTAAAATTTGGTCACATTCCTAAACTGAGTATGCGAGGTTTTCTTTTTTCCTACAAAGTCATTTTTTATGTTAATTGAAACATATAGCATCAATTAAATCAAAGCATTTCACTTTCACTCAAAATTCCATGGTGTATGACATATACTACATTAATACAAAGCCTTTTAAGTGTACATAAAAGGTCAGTAGATTTCATCAAAAACATTATGGTCCCTTGGAGCTGATTTGTGGAGCTGGCTGGTAAGCTTTTCTGGGCAAATAATCAGAATATTTTGCATCAGCTCCATACACACAACGAACACAACAGCTCAGGCAGAAGAAGAAATGAGGCTACAAAAGCTCATGGCAGAGGACACAGAAGTCTCTTATACTTCACATTCATCCTCAGAGACGCAGCTCTTAAACCTTAAATTCTGACTGGGTTTAGGTTATTTTTTAAAAAAGCAGATTTATGTTGAAAAACTCTAAACCTGACAGCTTTACCAACTGGGTAATAAGGTATTTCCATAATCTAGAGTTTGGCAATAGATCTGACTGTCCAGGAAACAGCCCTTCCCCACGTCAGATACATTACTCAATGCTTCAAAAATATGCAGGGGAAAAAAAAAAAATCTAAATAGCCAGATCAGTTACAGCTTGAAATGCATCTCGCCGTGCTAACCATTACCAGCCATCGCAAGCTGTGGTCCCATTACCCCTCTAATTCTCTCAGTGAAATCAGGCTATTTTCCTTCTTTTTATCTCAGTATCAACCATTCAAATCAATTTCAGTCAAATATTGATCTTGATGTTCTTCCATTAAGGAAGATTCTCAGCAATTTTGAAGATATCTGCAAATATGTAACACGTATTCACGGTTTGTTTTCTGTGTAGGGTTAGTTTCTAGTGTCACTTAGAATGAAGCAATATATTGTACAGTAAATTTTTAAAGCCAGTGTATTAAAGTCTGACCACAACCAAGAGCAATTACTGTTAGTACAACAATGACCAGATTTATGGACAAAATCATGAATAAGTTCGACTCAGACAGTTCCACTCTTTCCACAGACATCCCAATAATCTTTGAGGAACTCAACTTCACAGTTCACATGGTTTTCACTCATTCAATGAAATGGGGGGGGGGCAGACAGGACAGCAGCTAAGTGAGGCAATACCTGAAACGTGACACATGAAACAAACACCATGGATTGTGAATATTTGATAGCAGAAACCAAGCAATTTCAGGAAGAACCTAAACGCTTCCGTAAATCCTTAAAATTAATTAATGTACATACAGAAAAAGTCAGATGTCTGCAAAGGGCCTAAAAGTTTGCACGCTTTGATAAGGATTTTTGCATTGAGATCTGTGACCACAATAAGAAGCAACCACTGAAGTGCTCCAGTGCTACCGGGTCAGTAACTCCTTTGCAGCAACCAAACAGCAGGCGGCAGGTCGCTCCCAGCAGGGTTTACATTCCCGTTATTAGCTTCTCCAGGAGGTCTACTCTGATTTGGAACTAGAGCAAAATCACAAATAGCAAAATGAATAGTGCATGTAATGAAGTGAAATGGAAACAGAAGTGCTCCTGTACATAAAGAACTCCAAAGTGTCACCAGCAGTAGCTACGCTGTAATATTCTCGTTGTAAAGCTGGAATAGTATCCGAGTAAAATTCGTATTTCAGCAGCAGCAGCAGACTCTGCATCCAACACAGAGGAATAACGCACTCAGCCTGCTGGCTCAGATTCTTTTTGTAAGACAGAAGCAAAGCTTCCTGCCCTCAGAGAAAAATTAGCAATTACGCAAGGTAACTACTTTGTGGAAAGCACTTGAATATTCAAGTGAGGAGGATTATTTAGAGTTAGAAAAGGGTGTACTATTGCCTTCATGTACAAATATGGTCCAATACAAAGCAGGACTCTGAGAATCTCAGGAATTGCAGGCACTTTGTTGTTTGCAATATTTGTATAAAATTACTGGTGAAAAATACATACAAGAAAAACCAGAATCACAAATACAACACAGCAAGTAGAGCAAAACCTTATATATCCACCTGCCTCCTCCTTTTTTTCACATTTGCAGCCTCCTTGTGATTATTAACAACACTACCTAAAGAAGAAATTCTGCTTAACCTCCTTCCTGAAAAGGACATGGACCAGAAAATAACTTTTAAAAATTCAGTGTACAACTAAATAGAGGAACAAAAATCCTTTAAATTGAAGAGGCTTATCTAGAAAGCAAAATGGCTATGACATACCATTCGGTACAGAAGGAAGCAGGAAATGCTTCATATCACGCAGTTTAACACCAACACTTCTGACTCTGAGGTATCTTGGCTGTTCTCAGACTACTGCTCCACCAGAGAAATACAGGTACAATTATTATTGAATTAAAAATAAGTTAAATTCATGGTTCACAGCCTTTCTGGACTCTCCTCCTTACATCCAACAATCTTTCCCCAGCAAGAAATTTACTCTGTGCTGCCCTAGATGCCACTCCTAGGAAGAAGGGCTGTAAACTGTCAGCTCCAGTTCTCTCCAGCCAGGCATTGCTTCTGGGCTGTCCTTCCCTGGGAGAAGGGTGGGGGGAAGACACAGTCGAGCCCTCAACTACTGATCTGCTCCAAGAAGGAAAAAAATCACGTACAAGGTAGGCTGTTCCTCACAGGCACCTGATCTAGGATGGGGCAGCACACATGGCTCCCTCAGAGCTGATGGATCCCATTCCCTTTTGCCTACTTGACAGAGAAAAAACAAACTGCACTTCTTTTTTGGCCTCGCCTTGGACAACATACACAGTGGCACCAGATGTAGTTTTGAATGTCTGAAAGCAAAGGACATCAATATCAGCTGCAAAGTGGTAAAGGGTTTTAAAGAAAACAAGCCACAGAAAGACCAAAGTCAGACACTATTCCTCATTCTAAAATGGCACCACTGGGGCATCCTTGGGCAGAGCTAACACCGAAAACAACTGTAAAAGCATCAGTGTCATCTGACCAGAAAAGTCTATCTGTAGCAAAGGTATTACAAAGCTGAAATAAATGCTAAAATTTGAAAAAAAAAATATCTTGAATAAAGCTGCCAGTGGCATCACTACTTTACCTGCCTCAGAGCGTGGTCCAGCATTCACAGCCTGTTGCTAGTTTTAAGAGGTAACAAATACAGCACAAAAATAGAGAGGAACCTTGGTCCCCCAAGCTTATCTTTAACATTAAATTTTACTGAATCCTTATCTTTGACACTAAATTTTACATGCTTGCTTCAGGACGCTCTCTGTTCTACATAAATCTCACAAGCAAATTAAGGTGCCCACAGAAAGCTTAAGAACAGACTGGATGGCCCCCTCCTATTTAATGGGACTGATCTCTGCCCAGTCTTCCCATGCACCTTTTCACGCTGTATCACATAATACAGCACCTCTACAGCACACTGCTTGCTTTTGTGCATCATTTACAATTATTTCTCCCTGATACTGTAAATATTCTTAACCTGGCTTACTTCAACCTATTGTTAAGGTCTCTCTCCCAAGTTACCAATGGAGACAAAAGTCCAGAACAACTTTCCTTTGAGCAAAGTAATTTAAAAATAGAAGCAAAGGGTGATTTATAACAAGTTACCCCAGCTTTGCCTTCTGTGATCATCACCAAAATCAGCATGAAGGGATCTGTCAGTGAAGAAGATACACAGAAAGTGCCCATTCAGCCAGGCTGACAAAGACCCTTCCTCAGGGCTCCTTCCCTGCCTTAGTATGAACACGAGGCCAGGCATGCAAGAGTTCAAAAACTGGCGCCAAATAAACCTTTTGTGTGCTCTGAGGAAAAAAAAATACCCATTCCTCAAATTTAAAAAAAAAAAAGTTAAAAAAAACAAAACAAAACAACTTTTTAAAGTACAACACAAAACACTTCTTCCCCACAGAGCCCAACCACAGCTCCTGACTTTAAAAGGGACATAAATCTACACAGGTGAGCTCTTTCACCCCTTTACTGCTCAGTAATTACACCAATGGAAAATATGACCTAAACCTGGCACGAGTAAATGTATTTGGAGCCTTCACAGGCCCCACAGGCCTCACTCTTTCAGCTGCCATTATAGCTGAAGCACAACAAAGTACCTCCCAGCAGAAATTAGAAACCTTTTAGAAACCTTTTCATCCCAGTTTCACCAAATGCACTGAGGATGCTTATAAATATTCAATATGAATTTTTAAACTCTCTCATTTTCCCTCACCCCAATTAGCATTAGAAATCGTTTTACTTATAAATACACAGATGGGAGCCAAGTCTGAAGTCAAAGGCACTCACTCACTATAGTGATGAAGGCCACGTAAGAGTTAGAGCCAGCTAGAAACGCAGGCAGCCCCAGGCATCGAAATAACACAGAACAAAGCAGAAACAAGAAAGGATTCATTCAAACATTGGTGGAGAAATGTGAAATAGCACAGAGGAGTAAGCTGTGCCAGGGCTTACCCAACATGAAATCCAGTCCACTGTGTCCCCATGGCCCCAGGAAAGGATTTCACACTTTCTCATTAGTGTGCTATAATTACTCCGAGGGCTCCACATAAGGCTCTCCCGTGGAGCTAGGGATCTGCACAAGCTCCAAACAGCCCTGAAGACTGGCAGGCAGGTCTAGGTCTGAGTGTTATGATTCAGTCTTCTTGGCTCATTTCTCATTGCACCTGTGTCTTATTTAGCTGCCCCTACCAAAGCCTAATCTGCTTGTTTTGGCCAATCTGGCAGGTGGAGGTGTTAGCCATAGTTTTAACACTCCCAAAATGTAAATCTCATATTAAAAAAAAATCATCAGAAGACCATCCTTGTGAAATCAACTGATAAACACACAGTACAAAATTTCTCCTACAAAATAATTCAGAAATGCCTGACTTAGATAGCTACATATGTTTTCAGCTCTGTGTCGTATATATACCCAACCACCTCTTAAGGGAATCAGCAACAGGTGGTGGTAGTAAGAAAGGATTGTGACTACTTGGTTGAGAGATCCAGAAGTCAATAGAAATATTACAATACACATGGTAACAAGGCTACCTGTTGTTTAGGATATTGGTTATTCTGTAAGAACACAACAATTTTGCCTACAGAGTTCTATTAAGTCTTTCTCAAGCCAGGAGAAGGAGTTTCCAACAGTTTTGGAAAGGTTCCCTCACCCCCACAATGAACTGTCTTTTCCTCTATAAACAGTGTAAAGTCCAAAGACTTTGCCTTTGTATTTTATTTTATCCAAAAGGATAAAACAAAAGCCTTTTTTCTAGTCCCTCTTGCATGCAGCAACCACAAGGTTAAAGAGTCTTCCCAACATGTGGACATGAGAGGTTTAGTAAAAACAGGGAAGTAAATGGAAGAAATGGAACCAGTTGTGGACGGCTATTACACTTACCTGCCCAGTCTGTCCATGTGGAATTCATCTGATTTCCCCATACAATTCACAGAAAGAAAAAAAAAATAATAGGCATTTTTAGAGCGTGATTCATCTGACCTATTTTAGGTGACCGTGTTAAAATGAGCAGAGTTGAGCCCCAGAAGCACCTCTTTCACTTCAGAGATTGTAAGAGAAGCACAGCTGTCCACATTCAGGTAGATCAATTCTGATGTTAAATGTCTAGTTCTCATTTTCTCATCAGTTTTGTTCTTACATTACCACACATAGTGCTTCCAAGCACTTACACAGTACTGCTTCATTGGTTTGGTTTCTGTTTTGCAATATTTAGAATTTGATTTGCAATTGAATGAATCATACAGGTTTTACATTTTGCTGTATTTTTATCACTTAAGTTTGTCACTAAAGAGCTTCATTCTGCAAGCACGTAACAGTCATATAAGTCATCAGTGACAAGACTGTGGATTTGCTGATAGTTTTATCAGTGAATTGGAGAAGCCATTTGAGGCTTTTAAAAGAGTTACTCTAGTTTATGTGAATGGATCTGTGCATTTTAGAGAGTTTTATCTGTTACTCCCCAGTAACTACAAAACCTATTATCAATTCTACCACGTGCGCTGTTGAAAGCCAGATGCTTTCCAGATTTGGAGAAGAGGAGAACGTTCTTGCTTATACACTAGCACTCACATTGGACTGTCTGGATTAATCCAGATCGTCATTACCTGGAGTAGGTGATTGTTACTGTTTGGCGGACACCCTGAAGTGAAAGATAACAACCACCACTATGTCCTCTTAAATAGATGTGGAAGATCCTGCAAGAAGAGCACCTCAGCCAAGTCCTGGGCACCAGAAGGAATCATGGAGCTCAGCACACAGAAAACTCCCTGCGAACATCCAACAGTCATTTTTAGCAGCAACAAATGGCCACTGGGAAGTGAGACAGCCCCCTCCAATCATTCAGCTACATGACTCCATAACAACCACACACACACAACAGATAAACATACACATCATTTCAAATAAGAAAGTAAATATGATTCCATCAGAAGTTGAATCAATTAAATTATTTTAAAACAGGTACCACTTTTTCCACAGTTTGGGAGAATTTTACTCATCCTGTTAAAAACAAAACCAAACAAACCGAAAAAAACAACGTGCCCCACAAACGCCCTCAAAAAAAACCAGAAAAAGACAAAAAGAAATTAGATTCCAGACAGTCTTTAGGGGCACTTGCCCCTAAAACTAGCTTTCCTAACTAGCTCATGTTAGTAGTAACTTCAAGGAATTACGCCTCATCTGTACAGGGTAAATGACATCACACCCAGAAAGCCAGTCAGTACTTGACTCAGTTAATCAACTGTAGTTTATTTAGCCTGTGACAGTCAATGCCTTAAGAATACAGGGGAAAAAAGGATGGTATCTCAAAAGTAGTTTGGCTAGTTCTACGTTTTATTACCAAAGGTGAACAAAATTTTTGCTACAAGTGCCCGTCTCTTGCTTGGAGCAATAGAGCTCCTCTGGGTATCCTGCCACTCTTTCAAGGCTGTTCTGTGTTTTCAGAGCATCTCCAGAGACCAAAATACTCTCTGAAAATTTCCACAGCTCAAATAACCTTCTAGCCGAGATCATTCTGCCCAGGACTATTTATTTTGCTCCTTCCCTCTCTGCTGTAGGACACAACCAAGACGAAAAGTCATAGAACATGAGTTTCAGCTGTATCCTAAATACTCCTTGTAGCTTAGTCCTGGCTTAATCTCTATGAGAGTCTGTTCTTCAGAGACGCTGGGTAATCCCAGGGTCTCCTAGTATTAGGAGAATCTCCGGCAATTACAGCTCTAATATTCTTTTTTTGGTTGCCTTGCATGTAAAATGGCATAGTCTAATAAGTCCTTGTTTACTTATTTTATTTATTGATAGGATTCATTTAATTAATGTTTGCACAGCACTATAAGGCTGTGCTATAAAACTATAAAATTCCAAGTGCTATTGTAAACATATATTAATGGGTATATCTACACATATAATATATATCTATGCAATCAGGTACCTCTATAGTAACAAAATATTTGGTAAATATTTCAATATGTTTAAATAATACATGATGGAAATCTCTTCTTCATATCAGTACATCTGCCTTAGGGAAAACTTGTATTGTAAGAAATAGCTTGCTTTAGTTTAAATTTAAGTGACCATGGTACATTTCTAACTGAGCTGGATCAATACTGCTGACAACAATTAGCACTGCTAACAGTGGCCACTTTGCCTCACTCCTCATCTACAACACATCTTTCCTTATAAGCATGTAACCAAACAAGTTGACTATCTGGAATATTGTGTCCAGTTCTGGGCCCCTCAGTTCAAGAGGGACAGGGAACTGCTGGAGAGAGTCCAGCGCAGAGCCACAAAGATGATGAAGGGAATGGAGCATCTCCCTTATGAGGAAAGGCTGAGGGAGCTGGGTCTCTTTAGCTTGGAAAAGAGGAGACTGAGGGGTGACCTAATTAATGTTTATAAATATGTGAAGGGTGAGTGTCAGGAGGATGGAGCCAGGCTCTTCTCTGTGACATCCAGTGATAGGACAAGGGGCAATGGGTTCAAGCTGGAACATAGGAGGTTCCACTTGAATATGAGAAAAAACTTCTTTACAGTGAGGGTGACAGAGCACTGGAACAGGCTGCCCAGAGAGGTTGTGGAGTCTCCTTCTCTGGAGACATTCAAAGCCCACCTGGATGCGTTCCTGTGCGATCTGATCTAGGTGTTCCTGCTCCGGCAGGGGGATTGGACTAGATGATCTTTCAAGGTCCCTTCCAATCCCTAACATTTTGTGATTCTGTGACTACTACCATCACACAAGAACTTGATGTCACATCAACTTTAAAAACACTGAGATTAAAGCCATGAGGTAAAGTTTGCTATTTTAGCAACAGCATTAAGATGCAGTGTGCCCCAGCCACAAATTACTGGGACTTATACCTGAAGGATGGAGAAGGAGCAAGACATGGCTAGACACTAATACTGAATTTCAGCAGAGCACTTTAGCATTATTTTTAAATCTACATCCACTTAGCAAAGTGTGTAGGACGTAAACATGTGTGCAAGTGCTCAGCTAACATAGCGCCTAAAAGCAAAGTCATGAACTCAAGCTCTAATGAAGTAGTGCTGGTTACTGACAAGAGCTACTCAAGAAAGCACAGAAAAGGTGAACTGCACTAATGTAAATATTCTGGCCCTTACCAACACTTTCTATTCAAAGCCTTTATTCTTTTCTCTTTTCTCCATGTCTGTTTAATGCTAGGCTGCCAAGCAATAGCCAATTGACAGAAAGTGCTCCACAGGGAGGTTTCTGTTATGAGACCATACTGAACAAGTCTTCCAAGTCCCAGAGAAGCAGTCAATTCCTGGAGAAAAAATACGTACTTTATCAGAGAGAATCTGATGGGTAACAATTGGAAACAGAACTGTGACATTGAAGTATGGAGGAGGGTACATTGCTGATTTTTTTTTTTTTTTTAAACTTAAGATAGTAGGTTTGAGAAGTGCAGGACAAGGAAGCTTTAAGAAAAACATTTTCAGTGGAGCCAAGAAAAAGAGAAATTTTAGGATACTGCTGTTCTCCTTATTTTTTGTAAAGTTGCTTGACTCTGCTAAGAGAAAGTCACGGACAATAATCCGCACTATAACAAGACAGGTCAGAGGCAAATTCTTCCATTACTTATGCCATCATGAACTAGAGAGAGCTCCTCTCGGCTCCAGCACACAACAGTATGATCGTCACTTCACAACAGAGACTAACTGCTCTGAGTGGGTTCAAGAGCTCTGTATTAGACAGAAGAAAAAGGATGACCCAGATCTGCCTCAATGCTAGCAATAATGACAGGAAAGGAAAAAAAATAGCACCACCACCTCTTCCTCCCAGACCTACCTCTTTGACCTGTCATGCGGCTGTGAAATAAAACTTTTTACTATTTGTTACTACCAGTTAATAAACGATGAAAGTTTATTGCCAGCAGAAATTGTGGTCAATCCAGCATGTGCTGATATGTAACCTTGCTTTTGTTACATCAGTCAAGCAAGGTAAATGTAGGTTCTTAATTAATCACTCAGAACTTTAGAGCCCAGAATACTGGTTTTTCTACCAAGGTACAATATATTTAACATGAATAAAATATGTTCAAAGGGGTAAAAACTAAGATTCTTAATGCATCTTCAATGAAATTGGAGAAAAAAAAATCCACTTGCTGTTCTGCCTGGGTTTTACTCTGAGCTATATCTGAATTGTAGGAGAAACTGAATGGTTTTACAGTTAAGTAAAAAGTATATTTGCCTGTGAAGTTTTGGGATTTAAATGGTAATGTAAAAATTAATAGACTGAAATGCTGCTAAGGCCAAAATTCAGTTGATATCCTGATCCACAGCTGTCATTCCACTAATGCTAACAACCTGTTTTCCCAAACCTGAATTTTCACCCAATTCCACTTTACAACTGCTTCAGAGTAACTTCTACATCACTAAATTTAGTTGACACATATTTCTACAATTGACACAGGGAAGTATAAGGTCCCTGTGGGACCACTGGGTATCCACCAGTCATGGTCATAGCTAATTCACCATATCTGGGCTGTGGCTAAAAGCCTTCAACAGAAACTTCTGCTGCACTTAGTGGTGCACAGTATGTGACAAAGATAGTGCTTACCCACAGAGCAGATTTCAGAATCACACCCATTCATCTCACTAGTGTTTCCTAAAGAGTGAATAGGCAGATGGAAGGATTCTCTGTCATCAGGAAAGAGGAAGCTATATCCCACCCCTTCTACTACCCATACAAGGGAAGTGATTCACCTGTTTGCCTCTAGCTTGATATCCAACATCCATCTAATAACAGTACCTGTTTCTCTACTTAATAATAATTAAATATATATTTGTTGGGTTTCAGGTTTTCACAGTTTGGTTCTTTAGGAGAAAGCAGCTCTGACATATTATCCTTTTACTCATCAGGTAAGCAAATAATCTAGTTCAGTCATGAGTATCTGGGACAACTTGCTGACTGGTTTGATGTAAACACTGAGGTCACTCTTTCCATTTCCTTTCTGTGGACAAAGAAGTTAAGAATGTAACATTTACACAGAAGTTTTGTTTGAGAAGGTAGGTAATACATGACAAAGAACATTACGTCTCGGTTCTTCATTACGTCTCAGTTCACTCCTTGAGTGAGTAAACTAGAGCTGTCACTACCTAATTTATCTGTTTATGATCCCAGCGTATAAATGGTACGACTGGGCTTGCTCATAATTTCCCTTTTTAGGTCCAAGCTCTCACTACTTGCTGAACACAGCCAGTGTTCAGCTGAGCTAGACTTTTGAGCTACTGTCATAAATCCATGACCAAACTGGATTTCATGCCAGCTGATAAACTGTGTGTGGTGGCCATGCAGAATTTCACACAACACAATACTACATTCAGCCCTCTCTAGGACAGCTCTCTCTGTCCCGAAGCATGGCCTAGGACCGCTGAGCTGAAATTAAATCTCCATTTCAGTAGTATAGGGTTAGCTTTTCAATGAACTTATGAGAGTTAAATGTAGAACTCATCTTTATTTACAACAAGAGCAACACACCAGACTGCTTCAGGTTACTTAGAGAAATCCTGTCTTTGACAAATAGTTGAGTAGTTCGGCTTCCTCCCACCAGAGGCCAGTGATGGATGGAAGCTCTGGGCTGCTCACTGCAATATTTATAGCCACCATGCAGCCAGCATCCTGTAGAGAGCTGACCCATTTAATTATTTGAAAAAGTTGAAAGAAAAAGAAAAGGGTTTCTGATGACTAGGATAGCATTACAAGGCAAAGGTAAATTTCAGATCCATTAACTACAGCACTGAGTTTGTTACTACAGCTCTCACAGAAACTAGCCACCCATACTATGGACTGGAACTGCACAGAAGGGCTTCCATATTAAATATTTTAATAAAAGCTAGCAGAATTTATCATTCATTTTAGCATTTTGACTTGATTTCCAGCTCACAGAATCTTCCACGAGCAGACATTTCACAGGACTTACTAATTGACAGTATCTACCAAATAAATTCTACATGTTTCAGCAACTACTTTGTAAGTGCTTTATTACAAGCATTTGAAAACTGAGTTGCATAGATGAATTTTAATTGGAATAATTCCATAGATGGATGAGGGAAAGGGTCACATGCAAACTTCTACTTAGCTACACTGTAAAATATTACCACCAGTACAACTATTTCAGGAAGTCTGATGCTTTNCTTAATGGTAAAAGATGTAGTTTAAAAGAGATTTCTAATATTTTTCTGATGGGGAATGAGTTAAAGATGTTAACACTCCTACACTGAGAGTAAGAGTGCTGCAATTGGGTTTGTTTTCCCATTTTAACTACATCAGTACAGTTACAGCAGTAGAAGTTTTCTAAGAGTGGGTAGGGTGTTACATCTTGTCACCTGTCATAATTTGTGAGAAGGATAGAAGGTTAGCTTTCACCTTCACACAGAGGTTGGTTCTTCTAAAAGATAACAAATTCAAGCACCTCACAACACACCTCAGTGCTTTCTGAAGGAGCCAAGCCTAGCAGCACAGTCTCTGGGACTATTTGCCTGCTAATAAATACCAAGGATGCCACAGGTTCTCAAATGGAAGAATTTCAAGCTGGGAGTGAATTAACAATTAATTTTGGTCTAAAGTTTTAACCCAGATTTGAACACCCAAGCTAGAAACAAAATGCTCTTCCTCATTCACATTAACCTAAACCATCTGGGTCTGGTCATAGGCACGGCAATAAGATCTGTCCACCTAGCCTGATACCAAAAACAACATCTTCAAGACAAGGTACTGTTACAAAAACAGCTACCCTTTTGCTGCACAGCTCTGCAACTTCAGGTCTGTGGACAAATTCAACTGTGGTGTAGATGATAACAACAGGTACCCACACTGGCCCTTAGAAATAGTTCTTAGACTGCTCTCAACACATGGAAAACCTACCCAGAGGAATAAGAGCTTCAAACAGGGCCCCAGACAGAGTCACAGCATATGGGAGCCAAAGGTCAAACACCTACAGGCAATGAATACATCTGTATGTTGCAGAATCCAGAAATAGCCTGAAAGTCATCTGCAAGAAAGCTATCTGGGCAGAAGGAAGGAGATCCCAGGCTGACAGAAGGACAGCAATACCATACTAATGATCTTCGTTTATCTAGTGCTGATATTAAAATAACACCTTTGACTATAAGTTTCATAGCACAGGTCCAAAATAGCTAAGGAACTAGCAAATGTAAAGCAAAGGAAACAAAGCCAGAGATCTATTTCCTATATATTAATCTTGTCTCTCCCAGCACAAATCCTGAACCTTATCTGCATGGCACAGAAATCTCCACATGCCATCACAATTCCTCTACACAGAGGCATACGCAGGAGAGAAATAACCCGGGGAGCTGAAGTCACTACATGCAGCAATTTGAAGGGATTTCACAAGAGCAGGAGGAGGAGCATCACCAGAGTTAGGAGACTCAGTACAAGGCAACAAGCTATTTACTGACACAAAATGTCAACAAAGAATTCTGCCGGTGGTTCCCTACCCCAGAAGTACTCTTTGGAGCAGGAGCTCTAGAAAACAAGTCAGGGAGCCACTTCTAGTTTCCATGGTGCCACACCATCCTACACCTACTGGCCAGGCAGACTGGCTCCAGTCTGGCAGCATGCAGGCAGCCTTTGGCAGACAGGAGCATAGGTGAGCTGTTCCTGTTCCACCAGCTTTGGCAAGGTGGGGAAAGAAGCAGGTAGCAGGTGGTACCCCCCAGCATCCACGCTTTCAGCACTGCTGCTCCTCAGCTGCTTAAGCCCCTCAGACCTGGGGCTATTTCTTGGAGCAGAAAGCTGTCCTCAGTGCCTTTACACCACACCAAGCTTTCATCAGGCAAGCACCAGAGGCCAGACTGCAGGAGATAGGCAAGTACACGCCACGGCCAGTTCTGGTGTGCTGGGATTACAGTGTTCTGGAAATGCTGTTCATTTCTTCCTATGTTTTCTCCTTCTATTTTTCTCCTTGGCAAAACAAAATATAATTTAAATGAAAATAAATAACTGCACATCCCCAGTTGGGCTGCAGCATCAAGAAAATAAGTGAAAAAAGAATTATTTGCAGCACATTTCCTGAGTCTCTACCACATGTTCAATTTTGCCAATGAGTTCAAGAAATACAGAATAAACAAAATTATAAATGCAGGCAGCTTTATAAATAGCCAGAATTCCATATCCTTGTGTTTACTGAGCTGTAGCTCAGCAAACAAAACAAAACTTATCTGTAAAGGTAAGGTTCAATGGGCGTGTTTTGCCAAGAAACAGAACTACACCATGTATTCAAAACAGTAATAGAGCAATTACAGCAGACGTATAGTAGGGGAGTCTGACCTTCCTGTTTTACATTCAAATAAGAAATGCTCTGAAAATCTGACATGGTAATTATTTTATACCTCAAACAAAACACTCACCGCCAACAAGCAGTCGGTCTAAGTCTCTGGTAGAGAAGGAGCTCTACAGAAACTGGGTTAGGGATGTACTTGAGCCTGTAGTTTACATTCTTCTTCTTCTTGTTNCCCCGGACAGAGTCACAGCATATGGGAGCCAAAGGTCAAACACCTACAGGCAATGAATACATCTGTATGTTGCAGAATCCAGAAATAGCCTGAAAGTCATCTGCAAGAAAGCTATCTGGGCAGAAGGAAGGAGATCCCAGGCTGACAGAAGGACAGCAATACCATACTAATGATCTTCGTTTATCTAGTGCTGATATTAAAATAACACCTTTGACTATAAGTTTCATAGCACAGGTCCAAAATAGCTAAGGAACTAGAAAATGTAAAGCAAAGGAAACAAAGCCAAAGATCTGTTTCCTATATATTAATCTTGTCTCTCCCAGTACAAATCCTGAACCTTATCTGCATGGCACAGAAATCTCCACATGCCATCACAATTCCTCTACACAGAGGCATACGCAGGAGAGAAATAACCCGGGGAGCTGAAGTCACTACATGCAGCAATTTGAAGGGATTTCACAAGAGCAGGAAGAGGAGCTTCACCAGAGTTAGGAGACTCAGTACAAGGCAACAAGCTATTTACTGACACAAAATGTCAACAAAGAACTCCGCCGGTGGTTCCCTACCCCAGAAGTACTCTTTGGAGCAGGAGCTCTAGAAAACAAGTCAGGGAGCCACTTCTAGTTTCCATGGTGCCACACCATCCTACACCTACTGGCCAGGCAGACTGGCTCCAGTCTGGCAGCATGCAGGCAGCCTTTGGCAGACAGGAGCATAGGTGAGCTGTTCCTGTTCCACCAGCTTTGGCAAGGTGGGGAAAGAAGCAGGTAGCAGGTGGTACCCCCCAGCATCCACGCTTTCAGCACTGCTGCTCCTCAGCTGCTTAATCCCCTCAGACCTGGGGCTATTTCTTGGAGCAGAAAGCTGTCCTCGGTGCCTTTACACCACACCAAGCTTTCATCAGGCAAGCACCCGAGGCCAGACTGCAGGAGATAGGCAAGTACACGCCACGGCCAGTTCTGGTGTGCTGGGATCACAGTGTTCTGGAAATGCTGTTCATTTCTTCCTATGTTTTCTCCTTCTATTTTTCTCCTTGGCAAAACAAAATATAATTTAAATGAAAATAAATAACTGCACATCCCCAGTTGGGCTGCAGCATCAAGAAAATAAGTGAAAAAAGAATTATTTGCAGCACATTTCCTGAGTCTCTACCACATGTTCAATTTTGCCAATGAGTTCAAGAAATACAGAATAAACAAAATTATAAATGCAGGCAGCTTTATAAATAGCCAGAATTCCATATCCTTGTGTTTACTGAGCTGTAGCTCAGCAAACAAAACAAAACTTATCTGTAAAGGTAAGGTTCAATGGGCGTGTTTTGCCAAGAAACAGAACTACACCATGTATTCAAAACAGTAATAGAGCAATTACAGCAGACGTATAGTAGGGGAGTCTGACCTTCCTGTTTTACATTCAAATAAGAAATGCTCTGAAAATCTGACATGGTAATTATTTTATACCTCAAACAAAACACTCACCGCCAACAAGCAGTCGGTCTAAGTCTCTGGTAGAGAAGGAGCTCTACAGAAACTGGGTTAGGGATGTACTTGAGCCTGTAGTTTACATTCTTCTTCTTCTTGTTGATAGTTTACAGCTTTTACATCCACAAGCGAGTGCATTTAAGTAATGGGGGATTTTTTTTATTCAGAGTTAGCCAGTTACAGTGTTTGCTCTTGGGGCTGTTTCTCCATCCAAGGGAGAACACAAAATTTTCAAAAACCCCAAACCAAAAAAGCATAATTTTGAAAAAACTACAGTATTTCCACACATGAAGCAAACTCTCTCCTGCCACAGCAAAACTCTTATTCAATTCCACCAACATTTCTCTCAAGTGTAAACAGGAGCAAACAGAATTTCCTACTATGTGCCCAGTGATACACCTGGACTCAACCTGCGAGGAGCTAACAAGGATCCCTCCAAACGCAGATGGTTGCTCTCTCTGTGTCACCCCAATTACTTTCTTCCAGGGCTTTTCTTAAAAGGAGAGCTCTCCATTACCACCCAGCAGCATGCCTTACCGCAGCAGGATCAAACTTTTCCTGATATTTAATTGCATCTTCCCCCTCATTTAAACACACAAGCTCAGGCTGCCTCTGGAAACCAAAGCATTTGCTGGTATGGTGAGACTATCTATTGAAATCTCAGTAGTTGCACAATTAGCAATTTGCATGGAATTCACTTTTTCTTATCTTAGTAATATAAAATTGCACCAGTGAAATCTAGGAAATTAAAGCTCTTAGTTTCCTCAACAAATTTACATTGTACCTTCCATTTCTAAGAGGTTTTTCTGTTCACACCATAAAGAATTACTTTCACAAACAAACAACCTTTCCTCTATGCCAGCATAAAACACAAAGCTCATTAATTATTAAACACATATTAGTGCACAGAAATACTGCAGTCTGAGGCTTGATCTTAAGTCCTTGGACTCCAGTGGGCCCATGGGGGGAAGTCTGGGCTCTCAGCCTCCTCATCTTTGCATGGGATGCTCCATTGCTTCAGCATGTTCCCACAATGGAACACATCTGCACCCTCAGTGCTGCCTTCACCTAGCCAGAACTAACACTTTCACGAGCACTTGAGTTAGAAGCGCATGCGAAGGCCGCACAGGCATGTTTATCTGTAAAGTACGGACCACTGTATATGTTCAGAAATTAGCTGGTTAATATATATGCACACAGGGTCAGCCAGGAGCCTGGCTAAGAATTCACCTTTCTTTCCTCCGTGCATAGGTATCGGGTGAAAAAGAACAAGAAATAAATGTATGTATCTAAACGCGCATACAGGACCACATCTGCAACCAGCATTTTTTACACGCTCAGAATCCCAGAGCATCACACGTCATTCTGGGCATGCAGAAGCATAGCCTGGCACTTCTACATATCAAGCTAGGCACACTTCTTCCCCAGATTTAGGAACTGACCTGCACAGGAGAAGATTTTCAGGGTTTTAGTGTGTGGACCCCAGGATGAAATCTGCAGGATCCCTGAGGGACATCTGTGCAAAGAACTCCTAAAGCTGCAAACCCATTATTCTGCCTCCTGGTCTGCCCTCTGCACCCCATCAACTCCTGACTCACAGGCTCCCAGCCTAGAAGCAGAAGTGGGCTGCCACAGCAAGAAATCTAGCTTCTTTATCTGTTACTTTTTGCTTTCACATATTTATGCAAAGTAAAAAAAAACCAAGCTCACAACGTTTCACACAGAAATTCCTCACCAGGTCCAGAAAACTTGGTCCTCAACCAGCAGCCCCCTAAGCAAAAATGGGAAGCAGAAAAGCCACAGATGTAAGAGGTACCTTGGGTTTTGCAAGATTTAGAGAGAAAGGTGATCAGATGATACATCAAAGAAAAAAAGAGACCGGCTTTGGAGAACAAAATTCACCACGTTTTGAAATCTGTGTTTGGTTCTTATTTTAAAATCTGAGGCTACTGAATGCTAATTATTTAAAACCCTTCACCTCCATGCTACAAGAAGCGGAATATTTAGTTACAGTTACATTTTGTAGATTGTCTCAGTGCTGTTGATGAAATGGAAAGGGATGTCTAAACTCTGATCTCTAAACAGGAGACCTTTCTAAATGCTTATTCCAACTCCGCTTATTAGAAATAAATTAAGAATTGCAAAACAAGGTCAGAAAGCAGCTTTTTTCAGCTTGCATTAAGAAACGTATTCTGGGGCTAACCATGCCAGGAGGCAAATAATGTGGGGGGGGGGAGAGGAGAGGAGGGAAAAAAAAAAAAAAAAAAA
>VZTO01025247.1:27682-60213 GCA_013400615.1 Syrrhaptes paradoxus
AGCCCTTCTAAATCAACTCATCAAGCACTGAATTTAAAGTACACATTTTAGCCTACCTGAAGTCTTGTAGTGGTTTTGGAATGATGGTAGGAAGCATGGCCAAAGAATCAATTAGAAAGCGCATCGCACAGTTCATAACATTAATCTTCAAGGCAATGCTTTTGCTTGTATTTCTGCAGAAATCTGTTGATAAGTAAATGTAATATGCACTTGCTCACAGATTGATTGTGATTAGGAAAAAAACCATGTGCACTAAAAATATGTAATTTAAAAATCAGCTCCCATAAAGTCATGTTAAAGGAGGTCTGTGATACATAGCATGCATAAAAGAAATCCCTCTCGTACATCTTGCATGCACACATATAAAAAGCTGAATCTGCCCTCATACTCCTACTGGGAAAGCACCTGCACTGAAATAAAGGTGATTATTTTCAGATAATGGCTCTTCTCCAATATGGGTAAAGGCAACTGGATTTAGTTTAAGCCAGTAACTGGTTATACTGTCCAAACAGTATGTGCAGTTGAAGTATACAAACATCACTTCTCCTTGTGGGATAATTTGCATTTTTTCTGGTATTTTTCTGCATATTTCATTAGACAGCATATATACACATGGTACTTACCCCTGAGAGTAAATCACTAACTCTGTTTCCCTACACACATGGCCACGTTCAACTTTCTGTACTGCTGTTATTGCCATGAAAACTGACTCTGCAAACTGTAAATGAAGACACTAGACAAGCCTGATGACAGCAAAACAGATTAGGAGAATCTTCAGTTTAGCAATACTGAAGAGACTGGAGTAGATGGCACAAGCTTTTACTAATGTCTAACTATCACTGCCCAAGCCCCATTACAGACCTCCCCTGCAGAATGGAGATTGCTATCAACCTCCCAGGGATTATCCTCCGACACAGACAGCTAAATGCCAAACCCTATGAACTTTTCCTATTCTCTAAAATTACTCCCTTGCAGATAGTAGGGTGCTATTTTCTCCTGCGTTTAAGAAGGTGTGGGAGGCTCTCTAGCTTTTCAGGGACCGGGATGATGTAACTTGGAAACCTCTTGGGACAGCATGTGCTCAGTACAGGAGCCACCGCCACCATCTGCCTCCCCACCCTGCGAGCACACGCACATCATGCCACGGCTCTGCCGGGCCTCGTTCCTAGAGACACCCACATCCATGGGCAACAGCCCCCCCGCGGCATGTACTGGAAAGCAGATACTCTCACAAACCCGAGGGACTTCCCTCCAGGTCTCTGCTGAACTAAGCTACAAGACTGATTTTCATGAAGAATGTGTATGTCTCCTAATGCGCCCGAGGTGCCCTGGGGAGAGGCATGGCGGAGGGGAGAGGATTGTAACAGCCCAGAAGCCGCATTTCTTCACCCTGCAAAATCCCCTCTCTCTCTGTCGCTTCCCCACGTGGGTCGCAGGATCATTTGAAAGCATCTAGCAAAAGTAATGAGAAATTCAGCTCTGCACAAAGATACCCTTCCCTCCCCCTAAGGCCTTATCAGTCAGATATACCCAGGATAGGGGAGAGGGAGTGTCAACAAGAGGGGAATATAAAGGGAAAACCCTTGACCAAAGAATCGTATCTAATAATTTTCATGTAACAAGACCTAATCACCACAACATATCCTCTCCCAAGGGCATCAGCAGCCCAGCTCTGTCACTATCAGCACAAGGCTGTGAGCCCAAAACAAAAGGATCATATCAGCAACAGGAGTTGACTGTGGTCAAAGTAACAATGAACTTGTCCTCATTTCTCTAATGAGCCCCCACTGGAGTTGAGTCAAGGCAGCCCAAGGGAGTCTCACTTCATTTGCTTTTTAAATTTTTTCTATATTTTTAAATCAAGGTCTTAAGCTATTTCACTCATCCAAGTTTAGGGTGCCATTCTCATTCATTTCTTTGGAAGTAGAATCAGGCTCTCATTGCATAACTGCTCGGGAAAGAAAAAAACACAAACAAGCAGCAGCAGCAATGCTCACAGCTCGCTTTCCCTCCATGCTCCTCCAAGCCAAGTGCTGCTCAGGCATTAAGTCTACCAGGAATTATATGGACAAGGACATTCTACTAGCTTCTGCATCTTCACCCCAGACCTGACTGTACCCTAAAACATTTAGAGGTCTAATCATGATTTGAATAGGAGAGATTTCTAGTAGAACTAGGCTCTCCAGGAGCCAGGAAAAGGCTCCCTGCCACTGTGGCCACCTCAGATTGCCTGGGACCTCATGAGAGAAAAAACCTCCAATGGCACTTGAAGTTTCCCAACTTACATTCATTAGCGGTATGCACTAATTGTTTATCATACTGAATATTAAGCAGCCTCTTCAGCCTAGAAGAACTGTTTCTCTGTAAGAATAACAGAAATATCAAGAAGCCAGCAGCCTCACAAACTTGAATACCAAAACCCCTACGAAATCTTCCATTTAAATTGTGTGCAAGCTTCCCTATGGACTTGGAGCTTTATTTTCTAACTGCTCCAGTTTCAATTGCAGCCGTGCCCAGGAAGCCCTGGGCTGCCCCAGCCGCTCCTGCACCCTGCCCCAACTCCCGACCCCGCAGGATGGGAGCTCAATAGGAGGATGTTTACATAGTAAGTCAAAGGCACCGAGCTACCATGTGGGAAACTCCTCTGTTTCCAGTCCAAGAAAATCACCCTTCTGGGCCGCTGCTGAGAAGCACTTACAATGGCTCTCATCACCGCTACTCCTAAAATCCACACGGAGAGGAGGTATTAACATGGGGACAGCACCGCTCCATCCCTTCTCTCCCGGAAAGTCGCGGGCAGGACCTTGCCGGGTCCACCCCCGCTCCGCCGGGATGCTCACGGGAGGACGCCGCATGCCCTCAGCCCAGCGCAAAGGGCACCGCACCCCCCCAATGCCCCGAGCCTGCGCGGGCGCTTACCTTCCGCACCCCGCCGAAGCCGTGCTCCGCCGCCACCCGCTCGGCCTCCGCCTGGCCCCCGCCGTGCAGCTCTACCAAGAAATGGTTGGTGTAGACGGCTCCTCGGGCCGGGGGGCCGAGGAAGAGCAGGAGGAGGAAAAGGAGGAGGAGGCGGAGGATGCCCCGCAGCAGCGGCGGCCCCGCCGGCATGGCCCCGCGCTGCGCGCCCGCGGAGACACCCCCCGCGCCGCGGGCGCCGGGCGAGGCGGGGAAGAGCCCAAAAAAATGGGAGGGGAGGGGAAAAAAAAAAAAATCAAAGCGTCGGAGGCAGGAGGAAAGCTGGGCGGCGAGGAGCGGCCGGGCTGCGGGGGGCTGCTGGGGGGTGCCGGAGTGCGTGCGAGGGAGCGCCCGTGTGCGCGGGCTGCTGGCTCCGCATTCCCGGCCCCTCCTCACTCCCGCTCCGCGGCGGCCGGAGGGAAAGCACCAGCCGGGGCGGGGGGGGGAGATCGCTGCGCTGCCAATCATGGGCGGGGAGGATCGCCCCTGCCCCCCCGAGCGCATCTCAAGCGCACTGCCCCCCCCCGCCCTCGCAACACCCGCGACCCTCCCCTACAGCCCCCGCATAGCCCTCTGCGCACCCCACCCACGCCTACACACCTTCACATTCCCACCTCACTATGGAGCCCCCAGCCAAATTACACTCCTACAGCCCACACCAGCCCCAGTTCAGCACCCACAGCAGCCCCCCCCCCGTAGCCCCAGCCCAGCCCTAGACCTGCCTTAATCTCTCCAGGTCTTTGTCCTGTAGGTCGGGAGGGGGCAAGTGGGACCAAGCCCCCCAGAGCAGGAGCCAACACACAGGTGCCTGTAGGGTCAGGAAATCTAAACACTGACAAAATCCAGCACCTGGCTTCTCTTTTGAGCCCAGTGAACACAAAGTGTCTGGGAGTGACCCCTCAGACACCCTCCCCAAACTTGCACCCCACATCAGCCGCTCACAGGGCAATCCGAAACACATCACCGTCCCTCTTTTTGCAAAAGGCAAGATCCAGGGAGATGGTCAGGCACTCCTAGACAAAACCAGGGGAAAACTTCAAGCCCAGGCCCCCTACTCTGTTCTGACACCTCATCCACACAGCCAACCTCACAGCTGTGCAGGGACACACCTGGGTCTGGGCCCCCTGAGCAATCCACCAATATCAGTTTGCAGAGAAATCACTCCAGGAAAGCACCTGGGTACTCCCTGAGATGAAACAGCCAAAGATAGGGAGCTCGGGGGATTTCAGAGACGTGACAGCACCTCAGAGAATGGGTACTCAGTTCTGTAGAAGATAATCTGCCATTTGCAAAACTCCAAGTAGAAACAAACAGTATGGAATATGTAAATTTATGCCAAGGTATAGTTTAGCTTGTTCCTAGAGATATGTTTGTTAATTTGTCATGAAAAACGTTAATCCTTTGATGGCTCCCTGAATGGTCCCTTGGGAAAGACTTGGGGCACAGAAAGAACGGAAAGTTATTACTGCCTTTAAAACAAACAGAATGATAGATTTACTGTAATCCGTTCTAGAAATGGTCAAATGGAGTACAGAACTTAAATCAGTCTGGGAAAACAGAGGAAAACAGCAAAGATCACAGGTGAGACTCTTCTTCTGTTACCCTAAAATATTTTAGAAAATGACAGAAGAGCTCAGCGCGTGATTATGAATCCAAATGAGCATTGGTTTGTCATGACAAATTATTGATTTCTTTCTTATGGATAAAAGAAAATCCCTATTCAAACAGAAGGGAAACGGTAACTTGGAGCCTGATCCAAAGCTCATTTAAATCAACAGAAGTGCTGTAAATGAATGACTGATGTTGGAAAAAATCAAACATGAGGGAAAGGTAAAACATTAGAAATGGCCCAGTAGAGACAGAAAACATCTTTGCAGCCTCATTAAGAGACTATGTCAATAGAATTCAGCTTTTAGATGCCTTGTCTAAGCATAGAGTTATTAAAAACAACTTCATATGTTATTTCTTTAAGCCAAGTTGTTTGTTTTCATCAATATTCAGTAACACCTCTTCTTACACTATTAAAGCAGATCCTGCTGCATGACGTGTTTCCAGGTTACTTGGGGCCCATGACACTCTCGAGTCAGTAATACCTGCTGGGGACTGCTCAACAGCCACTGGAGGCCCTACTGGTTTCCATCCATAGCTGTTCCTCGGGATCAGAAACTAAAAGAAAATAAAAAAGAAGCAAGGGAAAAGTATTTTCTCTACTTTAAATTCCTGTCTGCAAAAATATATATTTCTTCCCTCAGAGGTCTTCCCTTGGTTGACGTGTCTCTTTCCATTTTGTTGCCAGTTCATAGAAAGAGGAACATCAGTAACAAAGGCAATGGAGCAGTTCTCCTGGCTCCCGCAAATCAGCAAGACAAGATCCTGCACACGTTCAGAAACTAGGACCATATCACAGGTCTGGATGAGGAGTGTGACTACATCAGTCAGTGCATATCTTCTGACATCCCTGACTGCCAGCACCACTTTGCAAGTTGGTGCCACTGAAGAACTATATGTCAGGGACATTGCAATGCTGAGGAGATAGCATCTATTTGGCTCTAGCTTATAAACCTCAGAATGTCAAGCTTTGATGGTTTTGTCTAGGTGATAATGTTTTAAAAAAAACAAATTTAAAAAAGGGACATTAGATAAGGAAAGACTGGGTTAAAAAGTCAGATCTGAGTAACACCAAGAATAGAAAACTCAAAGCCATTTAAAGAAAAATGGTCATTATGAGTTTATGACTATAGAAGTCTAAGACCAGACAGGACCACTGGGATTTCTAACCTAGTGCTTTGTGTAAACTGTAGGACTTATCTGTATCAATTCTTGCTTCTGGTTCATAGTCCTTTTTTTTTTCCTTAATGTACCAATCTTGAGTTTAAAAAAATTAAGACTGATCTATTACAGCCATTGTGGAAATGTTCCAATGACTGCTTATAGCCATTTTTAAAAAGTTGTCACTCTGCCTTTCTTTAAAATACTGATTGGTCCTGCGTTGACTTCTAGGTGTTGTTTTTATGATGAATTTGTCCATGGCACAGCTGAACTATTATTATCCCTTAGCTTTAAGGCTGTGATGATAAAGACATCTAAATAGCACTCCCTGAGTCTCTTTATGTAAGGCCTATTGGCCATCCCTTCAACCATTCCCATTACATCTTTTTACTCCTTGAATTGTGAACCATAGCTGCATCAGATATTTTTTTCAACAGAGGTCAGGCCACTGCTAAATTGATGTTACATCACATTTCTATTCTTACTGGGTACCCAGTGTTTCACCAGCCAAGGATTTAATTCAGTCTCCTTACCACTGCGTCTCCTTGATGTGCCGCAGAGTACCAGTGCAGACTGGTACACCTCATCTCCCTCACGCTCTCTTCAGGACTGCTGCTCCTGCACGGCCAACAATCTTTGTCCCTAGATATATATTACCCTACTTTCTTGAAATACACATCACTTGCATGCAGCTTTCCAAACAATCCACATCACTTAGCACTCCCCTCTTTTATCATTTGTGACTTCCTTCTTTAACCTACAAACTGTATCAGTAATAAATTTACATTCGTGTACTGGATTTAGCAAGATCTAATAGAGATCATTTCTTGGCCTCGGTCTTCTGGAACCTCTCCAGAAACAAATCAACTTCAGCGATGATTCCCACTTTGTAATTATACTTAAGAACCTAGCATTTAATCAGTTTTTAGTCTGTTTCAAAAAGGTCATTTTGATTTTGTATCCAATTTATTCACCAACATGTCATGATATCAAGGGTCTCCCAGACTCAAGCAGTGTCACAGATGTGATGGATCAAAAAATTTGCAATTTTTCCTAACTACATCAGGTGGTCTAGTAAAAGAGACAGGTTCCCCATAAATTTTGGGTCATCTAACAGAAGGCAAATAAACAACACTACTAGTTTTACCAGTCAAAACTACAAGGGTTTAAAAAAACGATATAAAGTTAACTTTACAATTTCAGTTCCCAAATGGATTGCTGACTGCATCTTTAAACAACCATTAAATTGCTATGACTATTTTAAAAGAAGTAGTTGGCATTCAGTATAAGGTCAGCAAAGCATTCACATTTACAGATGTTTCTTTCCCTGAGGACCGCACAGGACAGTACCATGCCAAAAGAGGCCAGTATGTCAAAGGAGCTTGTAAGAACTCATTTCCTCGCTGTGGAAGCCAACTCAGTCCTAAGTACAAGATTTACATTGCTTTCATCTTTAATCACTCATCCTAGCAGATGCACGAGCAGTAACATTCTGAAGAGCTGGAAACAGAATTTGCAATAATCGAATTTCACATGTTATGTGAGAGCAAAACACATGAGCATCTTTTTGCACAAGTCTGAGTCTCCCTTTCTTTCTAAAAGTGTTAAGTAGGCATACAACCATGCTTTAAGTGGACTCTGGAGCAGGCTCAAAGATTATACCTACCTTTGGAGCAACAAAAATGGGACTAAAAAGGCATGAGAAGAGATTTCAAAAGGAAAGAATTGGTTGCATAGTTAAAAAGCCCACAGTTGAAAGAAAGTGAAACACTATTGTTTGACAATCTTGTTTAGAAATTACTAGGACAGGGAATGAACAGACTTATTTGAAGAAAAGCAAGAACTAGAGCCTTATTTCTCTGCATATCAAGAACACCAAAGAACTTGTGTAATTGAATGTACAGTACAAATAGAGAGTGAAATGCTATCAGGAACCTCTACGGCAGCTGAGTGGATCAACTGGCTGCTATGAGTTGGCCCAATTCAGCTACACGATAAAAGAAAGATTCCACAAGAAGCACTCTAAATGTACAACTATTTATCAGCCTCGCTGTAGACCATCTTACGACAGTGTGTAAGAGCAAGCTTTAAACTGGTTTGTTTTGGCACTGAGCAGCGCGAGTATGAGGAAAGCAAAGCACAAACCACAGTAAATGAGTTCAGAGAGAGCACAGCTACTATTGCTCCACTTTGGGCTGATCACCGAGTCAGCCATGACTGTCTCAAAGAAAGTTTTCATAAATGCATCTGGGCCATTTAAGCACAATGATAAAAAGATGGATGCCTAAGTTATTGCAGTAAACTGATGAAGCCAAGCAAAACCAGTGTTTCTGTGCAGAGGTTCTAGATTAAAGAGCCTGGGATACAGTTATCTTAGATTATTTCAAGATCATTTGCTCTATTTAAAAATACCTGAACATTTTCATTGCTTTTTATTATTGGAATACTTTATTATTGTTACAAATGTATTAAGAATGGCAGCATTATTTACAGGCACATGGCTCCTAATTTGCTATACACATCATATGCTGTTAGTAGATTTGTTAGTAATTCATGAAGGTCTTATCACTCATTAATGTATTTCTTGGAGACCATCTTGCTGGATCTTTTAATGTTCTCTTTTGAGTTCCCCGTTCAGTCTTTCCTCTGATACATTATTTCTGTCTCTAACTCCACCTATCCAGACATTTTCCTTTGGCCCAGTCATTCCCATGGTTCACAGACATCTTTTTACCTTTGCTTTCTTCTGCCCTTTTCCCTTAAGTCTGCTGCTGTGGTTGGTTTATGATTTGTTTTTGGTTTTTTTTACACTAGTGTTTCCAGGTCTTACTTCAGAGCTTTCCTTCACCCAGAGTTATCTTCTAAAATGTCACTGAGACCACCAGCTCCAAACTGACTCTGCTGAGCAATTCTAGTTCTCTAACATAATTTGCACAGACCTCTTTTCCAGACAGACTCGGTCTTCAACAAAGAACTCAGTAGCATAAAACCACAACAAGCCTGGTAAATGTGACAAGCACATCCTTTTAATATAAATGAACCACGTATTTTCATTACTTTTAGTACCTCTCTGCCATGGCTGCCTAAGCTGGCCATCTGTCTATGTGGATATTAAGCAGTGGCTAGGAGTCAGATTCAGGAAGCAACTTCATGCACGTGGGTAATCATATTCCCATTTAGCAAACAGACATGTACATGCTGTAGTTCCAGTGAAATCCATGAGGCTTTCAGCATGGACCTAAGCTTAAGCATACTCAAAAGCTCAGTTAAACACTCTCCTTTCATTCAAGGGCCTTATTTTTCTGGCTTGTGAAGATGTATTGTAAATGTAAGCTATTTCTCTCTGTCCATTTTGGATTGTAAACTCATAAAGTAAGCATGGGAGATTGCTTTCACTGTTAAGTTTTTACCTTCTGCCTGTCAGACACCATGTTGCTTACCAGACCCTCTGTTGTTCCTTATGTCTGGAGGTAATGAAGGAAAACCAAAACTGCTCGAGGAGGAAATGACACCTTTCCTTCTCTGTGCTTGGCCCAGCTGGCCTGCAGCCAATGGATGCTAAAAACCAATTATTATACTCTTCTTTACTATTTGCATTATCGTGTCAGTAAATTAGTACATACAGTTCTTGTTCACTCTGACATTTGGCAATGTAACATTTGTATAGTTAAACGTGTTGAGAAGATTCTGCCCACAGCTAGAAACTGTGGATCAGGCTTCCAAGTCTTCAAGTGTCCTTTAGCTTGAAAGGTCCATGCAGTCCCACACAGTGATGACATAAATATTTGTTCTTAGTTCTTAATTCCTATGCCTGGTAACTGCCAACCTTCCAGGGTTCACATATCTTGGACACAAAGTAGTGCTTGCTATAGCCCTCTGTTTGCCTCAGGAAGCCCCCAACTGCATCCCAAATGAATTACAGAAAGGCTCAGGGAAGATATGGGCAAGAGAGCAGTAACTGCAGTTTGTTCAACTTTCTGAACCCTTGTAATTGCTCATCTCTTTGAGAAAGAGAAATGGCCGACAACATCCAGGTGTGGCACAACTAGTAATGAGCTCTTCAGCTTTGGTGGAGCGCTAATCATGAATGTTTGGCTGAAACATGGGACAAAACAGATGTCCACTGAAAATGCAGTTTATTGCAATCAAAACCCATATGCAGTGTTGACAGTTTCCATAACAATTTTGTTGGGTAAAACACAGGTGTTTGATTCCTAATTAAACAATGTTAAAAAATTTGGGGTTTACTGTTGTCAATTTCATTTTAGATTTCATTCATTCAACCATATTATGCTCTCCATAGAATGTTTAATAACTTTTATCTTAGTAGTTAAAAATCATCAGTGTGAAACGAAGATAAGTTTTCAGAATCTTTTTTTTAATTTGCATGTATTATAGTTTCAGAATTTGTTTCAAGAACAAGAACAAAAACTAATTAGAAAAGCAGACTGGTTTGGGTTTTTTTTCAAACTCGAGTGCTAAAAAAGAAGTACGATCACAGAAAAATAATTTATAAAAGCACGACTGAAAATAAAACAAGAAGTTGCTCCTATCTGAGCTGAAAACTCTCTATGGGCAGACTTAAGTTTGCTTCCATAAACTAGAGATGTGGCACCATATATTCAGATAAATATAGGTTTCTGTCAAGTTTATCTTAGAGATTCCAAGTTTGTAAAAGGTAAATCAAACTCTTCCACTACTAACTTTGTTCTCCTTGTTCACAGGAAAATAAATATTTGAAGACTTCATTGTTTAAATATCCTTTTGATGGAGCTTACTTACAAAATTTCTGTATTTTCCATTTCAAATTAAAGCCTTGCAGCCCACTGAAAAGTAGAGGCAAAAACAGGAAAAAACATCTCCACTATCTCTGCTAGGCTCCTCAATCACTTTTCTCATAATCCAGTGGCCAAATACTGCCAGAGTTAAGTAGCTTGGTACACGACTGAGGTGAGTTTGTCTGTGCTCTTTCTTGTACCAATTTCACATGCCTGCAGTTCATGACCCTCCCTGGAAAAGTTTGCAGACCAGCAGTTTTTCCTTCATGTCATAATGAATTTTAAAAAATCTTAATCATCACTATAAAAAACAGAAAATAAAACCTTCAAAATACCTTAAAGCATCATACCAGAATAACAGTTTTAAGTTAATAGCTATTTAGCCCTGTTAAGATACATTTCCTTCAGGATCTCTGCATAGCCACCTTTAGATTTTGTCATATCCAGCTGTCTCATTCCCAGGCCCTGCCTAAAAACCTTTCCCCTTGCAACCAGTGACCTTCTCATGCTCCTGGTATAGAGGTGCTGGAGCTGGGATGCTGGCACAGGATTAAAACTGGGTCACAAAGCTGAGGATGCTGCAGATGGTCTTCTACAGGTACCAGCTTGGGCATCAGTAGGGGCAGAGTGTGCTACATCCCAAAATGGTAGCACTGAGTGTAAGCTGCCACCACCCAACCAGCCCAGCCTCTGTCACCAATCATGCCACAAAGAGCTAGCAGCCACAGCTGGCACAGAGGGGACAGGTTAGCAACAGAAAGGCATAGGGAGAAACGAAAACTTGAATTTTTCCCCCCACCTCACATGCACTTCATACAATGATCACTAAGACTATTCACACAATGAAACCTCATTCCAATCTGAGGTTCAGAAATGCTCTGCTGTAGACAACAACATTAAACAGCCTTTTGTAAAGGAAAATGGAGGATTTTCTAAAAGGCAGGCCATACAAAGCCTATTGAAATTCAGTGGGAGACAGATAACAAAGACCAAAGAACAAAGAATTTCTTTGAAATTCTCACCTGAAAGAAATAATTTTGTCTGCGTTTTTGACATGAAAACAAACATCTATTCCTACACCTTCTTTTCTGTAGTGCTGTCCTTTTCCAAATCATTATGAGGTGTATATACACATATTGTCACACTAAGCAGTATCATGTCTTCCTAAACAATTCACCAAAAAGCCACTGCACATTCATAATTGAAAAAGTCAATTCTGACAGTGTAAGAAAAAAAGAAAAAATATGAGCAAATAAATCATTAGAGAAACCACATAATTTGTCCCCTAAACTGCCCTCATACCATCATTATCTTCGTGAAGAAACACATTACCTGTTATTACTTCTGCTGTGAGATAACTATAATGAACATCACAAAAACATGTGCAGGCTCTGCTCAAGAACTCACTTTATACCACTGCAAAAACCTGGTGTTTGGCTACATCTTAGTTTTGCTTGTAGAAAAGAAAGAAGTCATGAGGAGCAGATGAGAGTTCAAGTCTTCAATAAACATCTTGGTATAGAAAAACTGAACTTCAGTTTATTTTGGGTTTTGGTTTGGGTCCAATTTTGGTTTTGTTTTTACTTTGCTACACAATCAGATTTTAAGGAGTGAGAACCTGTTTTCCATCAGAACCACCATGCTGGCTTCAAGGCAGGGGACCCTTCAAGACAATGAGGATGGTCATTTAGCTCTTTGCAACTCTTACCTCTCAATGGGAGCAGAGCTGCATCAGCATCCAAAGGGAGGAGACTTGAGATTCAGCAAATTTTCCATTTAAATTTCAGTTCAGAGAAGAGAATATAACAACACCAAAGAAAGAGGAGAGGCTCACACTTCCTTTGAAATCAACAGTCTCAATTTCAAGACAAAGGAATTTAGATAGGAAAGGAAACAAATGGTCTGGTCTTTAAGGCAGGTTTGCCTTTGTATGCATATTTCACCTTATATGATAAGACACTGATATTGCTGGAACCAAGAAACCATTTTAAAATCATCAAGAAGAAAAAGCATCTGGCTCTGCAAATGTGCATTGCTGTTTTGCCAGGTTATTTTAGCCACATCCTGTTTAGGTTACTCTCAAGAGCCATCCCTTTGGACCATGGTGATACCTTGCATGATGAAATTAAGTGATGGGATCACCAACGTCATGAAGGGCATCACAAGACAAAAATAATCTCAGTGGGAAAACTATCAATTCATTCTCATGGAAGTACATAATATAGAACAGTCCAAATAATTTTGGCTATTACAGAGTCACAGAAGTACATCGCAGATACTGAATAACTGTTTGCATTTCCAGGAAATACAATAATGAAAAGAAATATGGAAAACAGAAAAAATGAACTCTGGAAAAAGGGAAGAAAAGCCTGCAATGTTCTATTTGCAATGCAACAGTCATGGATCTTATCAAATCTTTGTATGGATGACTGTGTGATTGTTGCTGAAATGTGGGACAATACACCATATATTAAACTGATACAGGCTGCAGTACATTAAGCACTGAATAAAGGAATTTTTTTTAATAAGGAACAGATGGTCACCTTATTCAAGCAGCTGTTGAGAGGAAAAAAATATTCACTATCAGGCAGAAGCTAAAAGCAGTCAGATCCAGATACACTCTTCTCCAGCTAAGTAGTGGTATCAGCATTCAGCCACTAACTGGCATAAGGAGAAAAGAAGTGAGGCAAGAGGGCTCCTCCTGGTCAGCTCTGTCCCTGCATTTGTGGGGTATGAGCCATACCTAGGAATCTAAGCTGGTGCTGAGCAAAAGCTCTAACTATGCCTCAAGGCATTTTTGATGTCCAAGTTCAATGCTACCAAGTGAAATTGCCAAAGAGTACAGTAAAGGAATAAGCATCTTAAAGCCTATAAAATTAAAATTGAGTTACTTCAGGATATTATATTTTATCACTAGGTGGCATTGCTCTAAATCTTTCAGTGTTTCTCAGCTCTTTACTGTACAGGTAATATTCTAACAGCTGGTGAAATACGCAGGTTTCACTGAGGTGGTGCCAGCCATGCTGCTCAAAATACATGTACAACACTTCAACAAATGTATATGGTACAAGATTTTTTTCTTACTCTGGCCTCAACTGTTCTGTTTTCTGCTATAGAAATAAACACAGTCCATAACCAGATGTTCAATTACGCCAACTGAAAGCCTCAGCCTACTCAGAAGCATTTATAAAACAACCCCAGACCCCTCTGATGGCTCCCCATCTCATTTCCTCTCCTGCTACTTTGGAAGTACCATTTCTTCCCGAAATAGCCCAGTGCAGACAGACCAATATCATTCATTTGTGGATACTTTGAAAATCACATGTTGAATCACTGTGTTAACCAGTGACTGTCTCAGCTTGACACTGCTGTATAGACGTGGGCTGAGTGTACACATTATGCCATTGACAAATAATTAAGTAGTCTGCTAATAATAATTAACAGTAATTGATATTAATATACTAGTCATCTTAATAAAACTACCCACATATACATGATAGATGATGATGCTGACAACAGGATTTAAAAATGAGGACCTGGGCGATCATAGCATGCCCTCAAAGGGCAGGGAGCTCTGTGATTCAAACAGGTGAATTCAGAGACTGAATTCCCTCTCAGGTCTGCCAGTCACTTACAGTGTTGCATGCACCTACAAAGTAGGGACATTTCTATAAATTAGGCATATCTAATTTAATCATGCATTCAGTATTGGAACATTTGCATAAAAGATTATGAGGAAATGCAAAACTCCATGTTTGCTCCCTCCAGAAACAACGGACTGGAGCCTACAGGGACTCTAACTTTTTGGCAGAAAAATTACCTTTTCTTTCTCAAGAAGAGACCATCCTTAGAGTCATTCATCCCTCACCCTCCCCAGCTGCTTGTTTAAGGTCTGGCATTTCTCTGGTCAGGAAGCAATTTTGTTCATTTCTGTAGCATCCCTCACGAGAGTCTCAAAAGGGCTGAGCACTGAAATGAAAGGTCATGAGGAAATCAAAGCAGGAGTGGGCTGTGAGCTGGCGTTCACAACAGCAGGAGAGAAGGACAGCTTTGTGGCTACAGCCACATGAGCGTACTGCAGTTTTCTTGACCTCTGAGAATTTGGCTAAGATGTCAGATCTGAATTTATTATATTGAATGTACAAGGTTGGGCAAATGCTAGAAGGGAGACTGCCTTCTGGAAAGAAGATGTAATTATATCATAGGAACTACTCACACATATCTAAAGCAAATTGTATCTTAAAATCAGTGTTTGCTGCAAGGTTAAAGTGAAAGAGCATCTAAAATTGGAGTATTTATTAGTGATCTTTGTTAATAATTGTTAATTATTAGTTACCTAACATTTCTGACAAAAGCAGGGTGTCTCATTAGTCAAGAATTCAATGAGCTGCACTGAGAATGCTTGGAATAATGTGAAAAATTTGGGTCACTCAGATTCAACTAAGATTGAAACTGCTGCAAGTATTAAAAAAAAACAATGAGGATGGTCATAGGCACCAAGAGTCAGCCTAAAGGCTGCGAAGTCCAGCTGGGTTCTTTCAAGGAGTCAGAGCAACAGAAGAGAAGGAATAGGGCTGCTCTGAGCATCACTGTTACAGAATCACAGAAAACACACCTAGGGGAAAGCACTGACAAGGAAAGGACACATAACCCCAGATGCAGTATTGTTATAAGAACTAATAGGTATTAATAATCCATAATGAGGCATGATTACACTGAAAAATAAAAGATTAAGCATTAAAAGAAAAGCATTAAAGAAGTGAGGTCTTGCAGCTGGGAAATAGGTTTTAAAATGTATATTGCTAGGCTTATGGAAAAGGCTGTGAGTCCTGCACTCAGCAGGAAGGGGCTGGAATTGCTAGCCTGGTAGAACACTCCCAGTTCTTTGTACCAATGCTTCTTTTAAAATAAAAGAAAATAAAAAGACAAGGCTCATGTAAGGCATTTTTTTTTTCAAGAAACATACACATTAAATAATCTGCATATAAGTTTCATTTCCCTTTGTGGATTTGCAAAAAACTTGTTAAACTTTTTCTCCTATTACAATAAAAACATCTGCTGTGACTACATGGTGAAAAAAAAGGCTAAGAGATAAGAAGTAAGCATTTTATTAAAAGGCGGCAGATTTCTGAAAAGTCTATCAGCAGGGCTTGGCAGCTAATGGATAGATTTACAAGCCCATGATAGATAATAACTGAGTTCCATGGGTTGAGGAAATGCCAAAGATGGCAGCTGACTTTTTTAGACTATAGAAACTCTCCAAAAGCAGGGACAGTTTTCTACACAACATACTACCCCTTTGCTCCTAAGGCATGTTCTGTATATCCCTCTGGCAGGATAAGGCCTGTGCCTTTTGTAATGAACTTTACTAGTTCTGACTACCTTAGATCAAGGGTGACTGGGGGCAAAAAAATCACCAAATAGGTGGTGATTATGTCTTGACCTGACCTTCTCTACAAAACAGTATAGGAGACCTAAGTGCTCCTAGGTGAGGATTTGTTCCACAGGTCCTTATTTTACCTTCAAGGGCTCATTGGGAAGGCACAGGAGTCTCAGAGCCTCCCAGAAGAAGAAACTGAACTGAAGCTCCCCTTCTAAGCTGCCTTGCACAATGCCACTACCTGGATCAGTTAGCACAGGAAGAACCATGGGCTGGTCTTCTCCTTTCTCAGAGCCAAGGGGTACCTGGAGGATGCAATGGTGTTAAGGTCTCCAGCGGCTGCAGCCCTGCTCCCATTTGGATATAGCCAGGATGATTGCACCCTAGCAGTTTGCCTTTTCACACTGCCCAGGAAAGTGTAGAGGCAGAAGTAACATAGGAAAAGTGGCAAAGTGAGAAAAAGCATATGAGACTGAGGGAAAGGAAAAGCAAGGAGAGAAGGCGGTGGGAAAGCAGAGGAGGATGGAGGAGGAAAAGAAATGAAAGATGGATAAGCCAAAGGCAATATACGAAAGAAAGATGGCATCAAGGGAGACACATAGAGAAGAGATAGGGCCAAAACATGCAAAGTCCGAACAGAACAGTGTAAGTAACTGCTATCGGGAATAAGAAAGCTGAGAAGATGTGTGAATGAGACGTACTTCTCTCTGTCATGGCAAACCCACTGCCTCCTGTCTGCCTATTTCCAGATCACTTCCCTGCAAGAGCTTGCATTTCTGGTACAGTTGCTCAGTAGCCTAAATCTTGATCTCCATATCTATTAATTCTAATATTTGACACAGTATCTTGCAAAGCACCAAAAAAAACCAGCTGTAAATAATCAGCTAGTACAGTCTCGGCACATCTGTAAGGGCTGGAAGGCAGCATCTTTTCAGTACAGCACCATTACGGTACACCTTTAAGCCCCTGCAAACAAATCCAATTAGTGAACAGTTGTTGATTTATCACCCAGTTCCCTGGCCACAATAAGGTTCAATCCGCCTACTGGATTCACCACACAAATTCCTGAGAGATGACTTGAAATACATTCAATCTTTGTTGCAATATGAAAATGTTGAGGTCTGAGATGCTTCCATCCCTTAAAATGAACTAAATCGCCTCATTCCAGGAAAGGAAAGCTTCAGCCTCAGACAGCACAACTCCTACTGAGGCCAACAGAAATTTCACCAATGCAATGGAGGCAGAATGGATTGCAATTCTGTACTGTTTTTATTTGGTAGTAAACAACTCTAAAGCAGACTGTGCCCTGAAGTATGCTTTCCAACAAACCTGGTGTTCCCCAGCAGGACTGTTTATGTGAACAGAATTTGCCACTAGCTGTCTTAGGTATAAAGGTGCAAATTTACTACTCATAAGCCCATGTTATTTCTCCAACACTTATTTGCTCCTGACTTCCAAAAGTTGCCATAAAATGGAAAGGAACTACAGCTTTTCTGTGAAATGACATAAAAGTGGCAGTTTTCCCAGCTGCAGAGCTGTGAAAAAGATGGTGGATGTTAGATATATTCTTTCTAACTGTATTTTTACAGGAGGAAATCGGTGTGAGTATGCACAATCCAAGGGCACTGCCTCAAAGACAGCAGTTGAAAGCAGCTTTTGTTGGAAAACACACAGGAAAATCCTCAGAATCCTCTCCCTATCTCACAAAAACCCTGTAAGAGTCAGTTCCACAGACCAAATAATTCCTGGGGTATCTGCAACCTTCCATTTGAAAATACTGTGCCCCTCTTCTAGCAGTCATCCCTCTCTCGTGCTGTTCCATGGCTAAGGGAACACAACTAAAACTCAGCTGTCTGTTCCTAGGGTCCCTTTTGTCCAGCACAACTGTAAACTGTTGTGTGACCCTGATCTGTTAATACTTTTGTTAATTTTTTTCTCAAGTCTACAGGGATCCTCCAGCTCTAACTACTTGTGCCTGACACACTCTCTGCTGCTTGTATTTGAAGAGCTTCTAGACACTCCAAAGCAGTTGTCAAACTAACAAACAGCACCGAGACATATCTGAAGATGCTAGTGACATAGTGTTCCTTGGCTCTTCCTTGGGCTGAGATAGCATCAATGACATTTTTATCTCAGGATGTAATGAAAGGAGACTAAGGATTTTCAAAATTTGGCTTGGTATTGTAGCAACAGGACTAACACAATGACATGAAAATTCAGGCATGTGCCTTACAAAAAAACCCAACAAATTGGTAAGTTACATAGTTTCTGTCCTTAACATTTTGTTATCTCAGTACTGAAAAATCTATGATTTCAAGTACTTCCTAGAATCA
Organism: Syrrhaptes paradoxus; assembly: GCA_013400615.1. Classification (NCBI taxonomy): domain Eukaryota; kingdom Metazoa; phylum Chordata; class Aves; order Pterocliformes; family Pteroclidae; genus Syrrhaptes; species Syrrhaptes paradoxus. The sequence goes on from VZTO01025247.1 coordinate 45,898, forward strand.
CAGTGCCAAATGCACTGATGTTTACAAGCAGCTTTGCCTTTCAAAAGGTCCAAGGATGTAAGTGAAAGTAGAAATTCCCTCTACATTCTGAAATAGATTTATGAGTTAATACGGTCTAGCCAATCATTTTAATTAAAAAAAAAAAAGAGCACACACTTCTGCAGGGATGGAACAGATGCAGAGTGGGCAGGTAAAGTCCCAAAAGAGAGACTGAATTTACTACTGATTTGGCCCCAGGATTCCTAGTACTGGTCACCCCAAGTGCTACGTTGCACTTAAATATGTGACTAACACTCAGAGCTTTTAGAAACTTTTCTCAGAAGTAGTCCCATGAGTAAGGAAGAAGGGCAGAGCCCTGAGCTCTGGAGTCAGCCAAGACAATGTTTGGGGAGAGAGGTAGGACCACTGGTCACCACAGGGTGACAAAGGAGCGTGTAAGTCTCCTCATGACACTTACCACCATTAAGGTACCATTTATGTGAGAATGGTTAATGACATGAGGAATGATGGAAAAGAAAGTACACTGCACTGAGCAAAGGAAAAAAGGTGAACAGTTCAGGTAGCCTTTAATGTTTGATACCATACAATCTGAGTCCTTGCACCCAGCAGGAGGTATTTGACATTTTCCTCTTCAGAGATTAGCACTTGCAGGTATTGATTTAAACTAGGATTTATACCATGACTGCCATTTTCACAAAGGGCACAATAAGAGAGATTAGCAAGAAATTGCCAGGAACACCATCCCTTAATCAGCTGCAAACTGTTTTCATCCTAAATCTGCAGGTTTTTCAGCAAGAGCAAAACGCACATAACTAAGTGGGGCAGCAGGAAAAGAGCATTCAGCCCGACAGAATAAAAACAGCTACCAAGAAAGGGTGCCATAAAAGAGCTTTCTATTCTTAATCTGGAACAGATCCATGATACCACTTTTTAAATCTTATTATCTGGTTTTGGATTAGAATTAAAGTTCCTTCTCAAGAAACAAGCTGTCCCCATGCCCTTTACAGGACATGGGTTCCACCTGAGCATGTCAGAAGGCTTCTCATTACCCAAGTCCTTTGCTGGATGCAGTCTCCAGTAACGTGCATCCCTTTTTCAACCCAGGAGTCTTCCTCTGGAAGAAGTTTAAAAATACGATGCATAAGGAAAAAACCCACCCAGCTCTATGTGAATGAGACCTGAAGATTGAATATAACATTAAGAAGTATTTTATTTGGCACAAAATAGAAGTAAAAGCCTCATTCCTTCCAATTTTCAGTAAGAGTTCAGCACCTTTGTTCTCAGTGCAGTTTGCCCAAGTGCCTTTCAACGTGCCTTGTCCCTCTAATCCATCCTGAAAATTCAATTTTTTCTGCTTGGCAGTTATGGAAACATATGCTACAGCCAAGTGTATTTCAATTACAAAGGATACAAATTGCAGGGGAAAAATATTACATTTTCTGCCTCTCAACCTCTAAATTAAAAGCAGGAAAACGGGTGCCTCTCTCACTGCTAAAGTCTGCTTGAAAATTAGTTTCCTGTTTAGTCTGCACCATGGAATTTAAATTATTTTATTCTAAAAGTTACAAAGAATCAGAATTTCTTGCCTCTGAGTGAAATGGATTAATATTTACAAAAAATTATTTCTTTCTTGATAAGGTCTAGTCTGCATAGCCCTTTACCAATGGTGCCCTGATATGACAGAGTTGTTTCTGTTACAGTTAGGTTCAGGCAACAAGCACAGCAAATTTTGTTCACTTTCTGCTGGGATGAGCTTAGGTAAAGCACAATGCTCGTCCCTATGAGGTACCATTCATCTGGTGAACAGTAGAAACCTTTCATATATTTTAATCAGTTGTAAACAGAACAGAAAATTTCACAACTGCCTCAATTAAGGGAAAAATATGTTGAAGCAGCTCCCTATCATTCATACTGCCTTTTGAGCTTGTGTTATTGATTCAAAGATGACTGAAAGCACACCTACTATGATAACAAAGCCATGGAGCCAAAAAAGTGGGAAAGCTGTCCATGCTGTATAGGGTTTACACACTGTCTCACTTGGGCCTGCTGTTCCACTGCTGTGGAATGTCTGAATGGACTCCCAAAGCAGTGCCTGCATTTCTGTAAGCAGCCAGCTTTGTATCTAAGTTTCCTCTCTCGTGTGGTGAAGGTTTAGCAAGGCCGGCTGTGCAAGGCTACTTCTGCCACAGGAATTGACTAGCAAGAGAAAAGACAAAGGGCCAGGCCAGACATCAAGCCTTAGTGTCCCGCTTCAGAGGGAACTGGAGAGGTGGGGTGCAGTCACTGTTGTCTCCCACTCCAAACAGCAACTTTGCACCTGGGAGCGCAGCAGCCTGCTTGTCTTCCCAGGCCTCTGGCCTAAAAATAATTACGGGGAACATTTTGCTGTTGTTTTATCTGCAGCCTGCAGTTTGAGAAAACCGCTTTTCCCATCTGCACCTGTGCAGTTGGAAGCTCTGAAAGGAACAATGTTAAAATGCAGTCCACCTCTGTGACCCAGTGGGACCAATGTACAATGGCTGAGGATCTCACCTGAACTGCTGCTCTCATTTCTCTGCTACTCAATCTGTGTTCAAAATGTTCTGCTATCAGATGTTTATCTTATGAAATAGTAATACCACTCTGCCTAAGTGCCAAGGTTGGGCTAAAGGATGGCGATGCATTAATGTTCCAGGTAATCAGCTCAGCGACTTTGAACTGCCAGTTACAGCTCTCTGAGACTATCCTGGCAATAATAAATGTTTTCAGATATGCTCATTGCTGAGGCATTAAAAACTGTATCCAGCAATGTGACTTACCTCTCTAACATAATTGCAATGATCCCATCAATCAGTCAGAAAATAATTCTAGTTCTTGTATAAACATCTATTTTTTGAGCAGGGATACACAACCATCTCAGGGAGAACTCAATGAATGTTTTTACATTAAATAAAACATAACATAATAATCAAAGTAGAAAATGAAGACTATTTTTGTGCCCTAGAAGAACAAAAATCTTCTGGAAAGTGGCAAAAAAAATCTTCTTTTATGTTTATTTTAGTAGGGCTGTACTTTTAGTTAGACCTCATTTAAATTCTTAAGACTGGACTTTGACTAGAGGATAATATAGCAAAGCATCCAGACCATATAACTCTCTGAAGATTTAATCTACAGAGAGCTCAAGGTTTCATTTTCTGTGTGAAGAGATAGGTCAGCTATAATCCTTAGAGTTGTCTCAATCCAGCTTTACAAGAAGAAAATTCCTGCATTACCAAGCCTCTCCCTGCAGTATATTTAATATTTTCTTGATCTCTTCCTACTATCAGATAGTTTATGGGACTCACTGTGTCTCAGTCCATAGAAAGTTTGCCTGTAGTAGAAATACACTGACTTGTGATGGAGGAGAGATCAATATAAACAAGAAAAAAAATTGTTCATAGATTTTTTTTTGTCTCATAGATGTTTATTCAATTACCAGTATCTGGTATGTTTTTACATTCTGACTTAAATCTAAATTTTTCTGTCACAGAAATCTAACTCGCATAAATAATATTTTGCAAAGAATTAATGAGAGTTTTGTGCTCCTTCACCACCTTTCTCCTTTTATTGCTTTTCTCCATTTTGCCTTCCAAGTAAACAACCTCACTTGACACCTTATTCATCATCCACTAATGGTGGAGAATGTGAACGTTCCTGCACCCCTCATTTGTTACTCTTTTCGTCAGATAGTATAAAGAGACTGAAGGTGACAGTTTTTGAAGGGCCAAATGCTAGCAAAATTGTTATCTCTCAGTGATTTGCAGTAAGTTATAAGTCATCCTTGCTTTTGCATTACCCCCTGACATAACAGCTGCCTGACACCTGTGATCAGCTACAGCACTTTTTTACTCCTTTGACAGTAGCATTGATTTAGAATTAAAAATCAAAATTCCCAAGCCATGAAAGCACAGAGTCTCACTGGCGAGGGAAGAAGGTGAACTCCAGCTTTGGTTACAGCTGACCAGAAGCAGAAAAAAAAAAGTTCCTCACAAAATTGGAAGATCAAAGTTTGTTTTTTGGGGTATTATTTCCCCCTCTGTAGATACCAACATGCAGTATTTCCAAAAAGAAACCAATCCCATGGAGCCTAGAGCCCATGAATCAGAAAGGAAAAGTGGACAGTGTACTATTCAACTACAGGAAACACCCAGAAGGACCCCAGGAAGAACTGCTCCTTGGGGCTCACAGAACCGCTCTCTAATAGGCAGTTAGCAGTACTGACACCAATGAACTCTCCCCAACCAGAAAACATCAAAACATTTTGATCCTCCGCCTTTGGTCAAATCTCTTCCAGAATTAGCACATCTTCCCTAATATCAGAGAAGTTGAAAGAGCTGCTCTGTCCTGGACCATCCCTATACAGCCACAATTCACAGACGTAAACACTGGATTCAATCAAAACTTGTCAAGCCCCAAATACAGGGACATATCTCCCTTTACTTGGGAAAGAAATATAATGAGTGTTTTTCTTGTGCCTCATTTCTGCCTGGGGGAAGGTGCTGAGCAGTATAATTTCTATATGCTTCCAGCAGCATTCTACTCCCTTTTTTCAATCTAGTCTGAAATATCCTTACGGTAGAGTAAGGCCACTTGAGTTTCCCTTCTTATACATATTCCTCCCAGGAGTGGATGACTGTAATTCAGTGTTTACGTTTCAATTATTGGCCTCCATCATCAACTCTGCAAGCTCTCTGCCATTCGATGAAAACATGCTTGTTTTCCTGTTGACATGCACAACAGCTTTTAGTTAATACACCCCTAGATGAGAGAAACCATCAATGAAATATCAGTTTGTTGTGCTGCTTGAATTACAGTTCCTGGCTGGGCAAACTAAGAGGTCCTCTGTCAGAGGAACAGGTTTGTTACATTTAATTGTGTGTCCTACTCTCTTTCCATGTCATCGAAGCATTTGAAGTCTCTGCATAACTTCAAAATACCTGAATCAAGCATGAAAGACTAACAAGAAAAACAAACCAAAACACTGAATGCTGTCTCACACTGCCTCATATGATTAAAGAGAATTAGAGAATGAGCAGAAAAGCCCTAGACTCAGGGGCATTGGTATTGGGCAGGAATTAATATCTAGGGAGCTGCTGAAACTGCTAGCACTTGGGAATCTTGTGCAGTTTCCCACTGTGGAAGATGAAGTAATTAACCTACAGCCTGTGTGCCTCAGCCAACCCAATAAAGGAGAGAGGAGACGAGCAGAAAGTCGGTCAGACCTGAAATTTATGACATGTGAGGTATCTCAAGGGAGCTGATTCCAGCAGACCAGGTCTTGAGGCAGAACACAGGGCTGGGATTCAGGACAATTATTTTACTCCTATCTCTGTCAATGCATGGAAAAAGACATTTTACCTCCCTGTTTCCTTTCCTATCCCTTGTCTGCTCTATCAACTTAGATCAAAATGCTTTGTGTGCTTGCAAATTGGCAATCTGATCCTGAGCCAGACTAAAAACTGCAGCATACTATAAATAAGCATTATTTTATCAAAATGGCATTTGTTTGTGAGGCCACTTTGCACATTGGGTCAGAGACATCATTCCCACCACGCTTCACAATAATAGCCATTCCGCAGGTAGTATCCCATCTTGCTGTGTTGGCCAAAGAAGACCTGACTAAAGAGGCGATCAGGGGCAGCAGAGGTCAAAGCCCATTCCACAATTTGGACCCTTCTTTTACTTAAAATAGAGGACTCAATCACCTATAAAATATCCCATTAAAGCACATTCAATCTAAATTAAAGATTCTATTCCTACACAAGTTATCCAATCCAAATATCAGACATGGTCTATTCTGAACAAAAAGGGTCTCCTCAAGCAATATTATGAGAAATTTCTGAAGAAGAAGGGCTGGGTAGATCTCCAAGTAGGTTTGCCACTTAGGAAGTTCTTCCCCAAATAAGACCTACATAAGAACAAAAAAAAAAAAATTCTCCTGTAAACTAGGATTTTTAAATTTCTTCTTTAATATATGCAGAAATTACTCAACAAGGTGAAGGAATGAAAAGAAGTAATGAAAAGAAGCAAAGGCCTGTTGAGGCAGGCCCAGTGCAGCCAGGCAGCAATCTGCAGTCCTTCCACATGAGTGCAAAACAGATTTAGAAACACTTCATCTCTCTCCTGAAGTTCTCCCAAGGGGAAATAGAGCTCAGCAAACCCTTTTATTTAATAAAAACCTTTATCCAGGAAATAGCACACTGTCCAAACCCACACATCACATAACATTGTCTCATACTGATAAACTAAGATGAACATTTTGCCCAGTTTGCCATTAGAAACCCCTTGGAATAAGGTAAATCATTAAGAAAAGGCCTCTGTTATGCAGATGCCAGGAAAGATGCATATTAGGTTATTGCATCTGTATCCATATCGGTGTCTTTGTATCTATCTAAAAATATGCATCGCTGTAGGTCTCATTAGTTTGTTGAGAATGCCAACGTGAAGAGAAAATGGCACATTTTTGTTTAATATGTTAATCACAGGAGAATATCTGTATTCCACACACCATCAAAACAGCTGCATTTTTAATTACAGAAAAGCCATGGGATACTTTTTGGTGTTGTGCCGCAGAAAACAATGGGAAGGTTCAACTGATTTGTAAATAGTTTTTGTTCAATGGCATTTACATTTTATGCTTTAGTGAGGGAAGGAATTAAATTTCAATGGAATTAGGTACTAGTGTAAAGATTAACTGAGAGGGGTAATTTAGAGGGTTAATTTAATTTCCATCTTCTCCTCTAATCCCATGTTTTTATTTTCAGGCCCCTCCATGCCAACCCCATTCCCAACACTTGACATGCCTTACCAGCTTTTAATATATGTCCTTTCATGTTTTTTCACAAAAAAAACTTACCTCTTCTTTTAAATCTAGCTAATTTCTTGACATGACACAAAAAGGTAAGACAATACATTTTAGACAAAATCCCGTGCCCACATTATTGCAGTTGGTTCAGTAGCTATTCATTAAATTATTAAGAAAAGTAAGACCTACTAAAAGATATGGGCTGAAAAATATGCAAGTGTATATTAAACAATTTACCCAGTTCATTAACAATCTTGCAAGATTAATAGAAAACTGACTTAGAGAATCAATATCCATTTTCTCAACTCTAAGCCTGGATATACCATGAGAGCAAGCCATATTAAATTTAAAGCTAACCTGATCTAGGCTGTGCTGTCCCTCTCTAAGGGCAAAGAATGACATTTGGAAATGGCAGGTAGTTACACACCATGCATTTTTCAGTAGCATCCATTTCCAAGTGATATCATTAAGTGAATGAGCTCTACCCACTGCTTGCAGAGAGCTTTGCCTGGTCTGGTTTTATTTTTCATTTTCTTAGCAAGTGACTGTACGGTATAAAGCTCTGAATAGCACACATTTATGAACCTGAGTATAAGTATGCTGCTACTTTCACAGGCAAACTGCCATTATAGAAAAAAACATCACAGGGCCTCACGGTACTTACCTTCAGAAGACAATTGGTTTCATGGAGCAAATACTAGCAGCTGCATTATCAAATAACCTGAAGACTGTGCTGGATAAATAATAAAAAATGAGTCTTTGTGTGAGATGCAGGAGGCGGAAAGAAATTAATCTTTGGAGCTCATCTTCAGAACATCAAATAATATACCTGGCAATGAAAATCCAAACTGAAGATCTTATTATAGCTGCACATACAGATAGCACTTGTTTTATGAGACAATATAAATGCACCCAAAAGCAATAGAAGATGGATCTTACCTTGTAGTTTGTAGAATCTGGTATTTAGACAAAAGTCTTTTAAAAGACTGCCCAAATTTTGTAAATCAGATGTAGAGTTATCTGTAGAGAGAAAGAAAAAAAGAAATCTGAAAAAAAAATACAGATGACTGTAAATATACTGAAACCAAATAAAAATGCAATATCCCCAACTGTATACATATTTCATAAGCAACACAAAAACCTCTTTACAATGCCTTCTGTAGAAAAAGAGGTCTCAATTCCTTGCCCTTACTACCATGAGCATTTAGCCTAAATTGCTGCCCTCTCTACAAGTTTTAAGTTCTGAAAAGCAGAATACCTCAGAAGATGAATAACTGATTACCTCAACATACACTGAAATAATCGAGATACTTATTAGTGACCCTTCTTTGTTTAGTGTGAATTCATCTATTCTGCCAATGGTTCATTTTAGCCCATCGGTAACTTATTAGCCATCAATCCTGCGTAATTATTTCTAGCTAAAAACAAAGAACGTGTGAATTTGGCATTAAACAAATTAATCTAACAAAGTTTTCATGAAATGAAACATATTTATCCCATTGTCTGGTAACTGAACCATCAGTGATGATTTCTCCATATACTGCAAAAGACTTTAGCTATTATTCCAAGCAAATTAATTCAGGACAAAAATAGAAACAGCAATTAAAAGATAATGCTACTGGATAATTCTTGCTTCCAGTTCTGTCTACATATATAAGCTTAAAATCTTCATGATACTCTAATCAAGCTGAATTAAAATGCTTTCCAAGTATAATTTTGTGCTATATAAGCTTGTCTCGTTCAAAAGTGGGAAGGGGGGCAAAAAAACAACCTCGTGACTATGAACTAAAATCGTGCTGGTACTGATGTTTGAGAACCAGGCAAACTGTTTGTATTCTCACATTCCTTGTTTTTACAAATGAAAGGAAATGTAATCACGATTCAGTACATTTATCTGGAACCTCCAAAGGAGAACTTACAAGAAATAATAAGGCATCAAGCTGGCCTTGCAGAAGTCTCTCACGCCCCAAACACAGCAACACTGCATACAGTTCAAGGTTCCAAAGCAGCAAAAAGTGACCCTTCCTCTGCGCAATAGCTGCCTAATAGAACTGTTTTGACAACAGTACCTAAAGGATTATAAATAACGATCACCTTCAGGAAGATGTTTCTTACATGGCTCCCACTTAACCTGAACCTGATTATGAGGACATGCAGTGGTTTTGCAAACCTTAATGATCTGAAACCCTGCTCTGTACAAACAGGTTTTCACTTCCCAGTTAAGGGAGCTTAGTGCACAGTTACTCTGAGGCTCCTCTTCATTCCTCTGTTGGCATAGTGATGTTATGAAGACGCTGTGAAAGTATCCAGCATGCCAGCTTTCGCATTGCTATAGAAAGTCACATACCTAATCAGAGCGAGTTCCTCAAAGCCATATGTGGTTCATGCTAGGAAGGGTTTGGGTCCAGGGTTGCTAGCAACGATCACACAATGGCTGTAGAGGAAAAGGCATAACCTACCCTGACAGGCAGGATTCTCCTGAGTTGCAAAGACAGCCAAGAATGTCATGGATTTGCACACTGAAGCAACGGTGTGAGAGGAAGAACCACAAGAGGCTATTATTCCCAATTACAGAAGAACTGAGACCCAGTAAAGCTTCCTCTGATCCTCATGAACACAGCAGACCACTTGCACACCTCTGTGGAGGAAATTTTCTTCTTCAACCATGGTTATAACAAGAAATAAGGGAGTCAGAGCAGAGCAGCTAGTAGGGCAGTAAACCAGGGCTTTGAGCAAGCTTGAACATTTGATCCTCTCTCCTTCTAATTAGCTCTAACATGAGAGTAACACAACAACATACTGACTTCTTCCAATCTTTTTTGTACTGTATCTAAAGTGGTTATGGCTAGCATTCTGTCTCAGGATTTTCCAGTTCTCTATTTTAAATGTCACAGCTGAGTCAAGAGCCAGTGTCAGGAGAATGAATATGCAGCCACCTATAGAAGAGTTAGCACTGACAGATACTGTCTGCCTGTTCTCTCATCAAAACCATTTCTCATCTCACCATTTACCCCTCGGGGATAACATGACCTAGAAAACTGTCAGTTTCATAGCAAAATATTTTTTAATAAAATACTCTGTCCAGATTCAACAAACTCAATCAACCCATGATGTAATGGTGACAGAGGTGGTAGGTGGTGAGCAATGTCCTATTTGTTGAGGACTTAAGTGGCTGCTCTTAAGGTGGTTTCAAGTTTGCTTGACATCTTGAAAATCTTCAAAACTATACTTGCAATCCATACAGAGACCCAGAAAGTTATGGGGAAGGAAATGACCATCAGAAATGGCGTCAGATGAACAGTGGCAAGTTAAATGGCAACCATGCTCACTTCTGTTTGTTAAGCAGGACAACAGACATCATAAGGAACCAGAGCCAAAAGGCTGAGGGCTTTGTTGATATCAAGTTGATGGCCAAACAAAATATATGTATACTGATACACAGATCTCCAAGTCAGTCTATCCTTTCCTCTCTATTTCTCCTGATTTCTCTGTTTCAGGCAGGGAGGCATATATAAACTGTCCAGAGTTTGGAGAACAATACTTGAAGTTCAATGCTAATGCTCCAGTTTGACCAGGCAGGTAGGTGTGGGTCAACAGACTGAGAAGAGACACTCAGAACACTATCCCCCTTGCAACCTTTCTCCTCTAATGCTTGCTGCTTTATCTGTGCATATGCAGCTTAGTTATGGCCTCCAAATCATAGAATCGTAGAATCATTGAGGTTGGGAAAGACCAACCGTCAACCCAACACCACCTAACTCGCTAAACCATGTCCCTAAGCACCACATCTACACGTTTCTTGAACACCTCCAGGGATGGTGACTCCATCACTTCCCTGGGCAAGCTTTTCCAATGGCTGATCACTCTTTCAGTGAAGAAATTTTTTCTAATATCCAGCCTCACATTCATATCACATTCAGCTTCTAAGCAGCCATTTTTAATTGAGAGGATCTTAAAATCTCACTTGCTATCAGATACACAAAATAAATCACTAAAAGGCAGGAAAATATGCTGCACCTTGGGGTAGATTTAGAAGGTTTTGTGGAACAGCAGTGAAAGTCTGGTCCAATTTTTTATGACTCTTCCTTCATCTCAGTGTAATTCCCCAGAGCTACAATGGGATGGTGGTGTCTGAGGATGTCTCTATGTCCACACTGATGATAATGTCACCTGCAATAACATGATTAAGCAGGTGCAGACAGGGTAGTTTCCTGGCAGGCTTACTCCTCTTTCCTCATGAAAGCAAAGCACTTGCTTCAGCCACTATCTTCAAGAAGGAAATTTATCATTTGCTTCTCACATGGTTTTCAATTTTCTTGACATTTAAAAACAAAAGTACCTTTAGCCTTACTAACTCTTCCCCCACCATTAGGTACCTGACACACAGCTCTGCTGACTGGGCATATGACCTTCTGCTCCTCTGAAATTAAATGAAGGCTTGGAGGTTTTGTTACCAAGGCAACTCTTTTTGATATTTGTACAAAGTTACATGGTTTGGAGGGAACCTGCAAAGCTGCCGAATCTCATAGGAAGGACACTTGCAGCTTGGTCTTTTACCCTCATGTGCAAAAGACCAGATCAAATACAAATTGAAGCTCTAAAAGTTCTCTAACAATTTGACTGTATATATAGTCTGTCTAAAACAAGAGGAGCCCTGTTGTGTGAAAGTAGCAGCAGCTTGCAGATTGCTAGACAGGATGAGAAATCTTTGCTAAACTCTATGCCTTCAAAAGATACTTTGCAAAAAAGACAACACAAGCAATACTTCTGCAGCCCAAATGAGAGCGCTACCTGCAGAGACACAGAATAGCCTTACAAGAAAGCAATAGAACTGAAGTATCTCTTGGATGTGGCTCTACCAGAGGTCCCAGTGTGAGAGAACGTTTATTGGACACAATTCCAGAGGATAATGGACGTGTGAGAGCATTGTTTAATTCTCCATGAAGAAAAAACAAAGTTAACATGAATAAATTACACTGAAATGCTGAGAGTGCCAGAGTGCTCAGGATTTAACCAGGGAAAACTGACTGCCAAAAAAAAAAAAAAAATAGNAAATCGTAAGTAGATAAAATTCACATTCAGCAATGCTGAAAACTCCAGGGCATGGCAAAGAGAATGACCCTCCCCAGCAAGGGTCAGAAAGCAGCTACATCAGACATTGCTGTAGGTAACACAAGTCATGAGAATGAGAAAAGGATGAAATTGCCATTTCTGGTTGTTTAGTCCTTGCATGGACTCCAGGGGCTAATATAACTCATGAAGCCAGCATGATTTTTCTATCACCATAAATAAGAGACCACTGTAGATTTGTTCTTTAATCTCATTAATATTATTCTTACAAGGGACCATACAGAATTCAGTTTATAATTACTGCAACTACAATTCACCAACATTTCCTATTATGAGATGCTGTTTCCACCCGATTACAACATTGTCAAGCTATCAAAATTGCAAAAGCAGCTTTATTTTGGCCTTTTAAAATTTATTCTTTCAACTTAGAACCGCAACACCTGCATTTTCTAAAATAAGGCTGGGCTTGGGTTTATCAGAGAACAATGGCACAGAGTGTAAAATCAGCAAACTGAAGATGCAAGGGGAAGGATAAGTTTCCAGTTAATTCAAGGTTTCATTCACAGTTCTACTGCAGGAATTCTATGCAGTTCTCTGTAGGAGAGAGGGCCAGGCTTGGATGCATTCCCAAGGTGAAATGGGACAACAATGATTCTTCTTTACCAGACTTTGTCTGCCTATATCTAAATTACATCTTTTTGGCTTCTACCTTTGTGAAAGTGTGAATACCCTATAGTTGACAAGGGCGTAACAGGCAGTGGTTTGGGAAATGCCATGACAGCCATAGATGAACTTCCACAGTGAACACCAAGGTCCTGCTGAAGACAACAAAATTGTTGTTTTGAACGACCTGTTGTATCATGAAACAAAAAAACTTTGTGATTTATAGTCTTGGCAATGCTGCAACCAGCAAGAAGGTCATATAAACTTGCTGAAATCTATTACCATGAAGGTCACAAGCTACTGAAGCCAGTTTGAGTGCTAGGACAGATTTTTGCTACATCCCCTAATTATGGTAGACATAAAATGGCACATCTCTGACAAGTAACAAACAGCAGAGAGACAGCCCAGAACACATACACCTTGCTGCTGTATTTTCTCAGTAACAAGACACTCTGTCCTACTCCTTGAAGTACAGAGCTGCATGACTTTCCAAAATAATCACCAGCATGACTGTTTCCAAACATATAGCTCTACTCCATGCTGAAAAGTAGTTCAGTCATACGGAGACCTGTCCATCCCTGTTGCTAAGTCATTTTAGGAAGATAACACTCTGAATAAATTCTTGTTTAGCAAATACAATCTCATTTGAAAAACATCAATAAGCAAGTAGATAAACAAACATTGTAAATATCTGCATCTGTGTGAACTAACAGCATCAAGACTTCAATTCAGGTAAGTATGTAAATATATCTTTACAGAAAATAACATACTGTTCCCTTACTAGAGGTTTCTCCCTTCAAGGGCATCTAGAAACAACATAACTGAGTCATCCCAAGTTACTGTGAAGTTTGTTTGGGTGTTTTTGTTTTGTTTTTAAATTAGTAGCATACTTGCTCTATTCCTATAGAGTCATTTGGGGTTCAGGTAAAAAAGATCTGTAATTATAAAGTAAATTGTCAAGCAAAATAAAAACTGAACTGAGCCTATACATCCTCTGCTGCTGTTTGCAACCTTCAGTCATGCTTTCTTTTGGTTCTCGTGTTGCTTCCTCCCCTTAAAGGAACAAAGCCAGCATCTCTTGCCACCAAGGGAAAATATTCCGTAAATGCAGAGTAGCCTCCAGCCTAACTAAATCCTGATATAAGTTCATCCCAGCAGTACACAAAGACCATCATCACTGCTCCTGGTGGACTGTTAATTGGGTTCTCTGTCTTATTATACTCTATTACAGTAGCGACTGTAATCAAATGGCTGTGTACAAAGAATCCATCAATGACCCACTGCATGCAATTTTTCCTGAGACATGCTCTTGTTTTTCACCATCAACCACTATTCCCTAGAGATAAACTCACAGTATCTGCACCATCTATCAGACAGCACCCGAAGGAGAGACCTGACTTATCTTCACCCCCTTTGTTTTTTTATTTAAACCAGAACAGATACTTCTGAGGAAGGAAAGCAAAACTGGCAGACAAAAAGATGATGCAAAATTAAAGTGATGCTTGCATAATAGATGGCATGACTTGTTTAAAGATCTCTAATTGCTTTTTACTATTTGGTACAAGTATTTTCTGATACACAACCAACCTCCTAAAGATTTCCCTCGAGAACTCCCCAACAGGGCACAGGATTCTTCTGACACCATAAGAGTGCTGTCCTTCACAAAAGCAGGCATATTTCCAATGTCAAAGCTAATTAGCAAAAACAAATACAATATTTAAAGCATGGATGCAGGCCCTAGGTTTAGATCACAACAATTA